>JAXQQM020080269.1:0-179653 GCA_034641835.2 Pinus albicaulis | reverse complement strand
TTGACTGGAAAAAAAAAAAATGAATGTGTGAATGTGGAGGTGTTACAATGAAATACAGATGGATGTAGTGTATTTCCTAGCAGAGTGTCAATCCGCAAGCTATATTGTGAAGCATGGGGAACCTGTACACAATGCACGTACAAACATTAAAATTTGATGTTTTAAAAATGAGTGAGAATATATTGAACTTCATGTAAAAAACAAAATATAAAAAAAAATCATGCAATACCTCATGAGGTTCCCTCTCCATTTGTTGCTCACCTGCTACAACTTCCCCCATGGGAACATTTCCAATAGTAAATTGTACAATATACATGTACAGTTATATATATATATACAGTTTTATATATATATATCAGATGAAAATGCATGTATACATAAACTTATTTTCAATACTATTAAAGAAAAAGTTAGACAACATGTTCCAATTGTTGAAATGGTGTGGATGTTCCTATCTCCTTCACTAGACTCCGTGGATTAAATAAATCTTTTATAGAAACCTAAAATTCAAAAAATTTAAAAGTATAAAATAACTCAAGATCAAGATCTCAATTTATAATAAAACTTTTAAACTTCAATTTATAAATTGTAACTTTTAAAGAAACATATATATTTAAAAATGAAAAATTGAATACTTCTGCAGGTGGATTTGGTACATCTCCTAAGAGAGGCTCCAAAAGAAATTCTCCAAAAACCTAAAATTCAAAAAAATTAAAATAACTCAAGATATAGATATATCTCATTTTTTAATGGAACTTTTTGAGGTGGAATATATATAACTTAAAAACGTAAACTTTAAAAGTGAAAAATTGTCCATAATTGTTGTGGATCTAGCACATATCCTAAGGAATTAGAATTTACATCTCCGAAGGAAGAAAAAGGTACCGCCATCCCAAAAATATTGGACAGAATCGGAATATATTAAAACATTTTATTATTATATATGTACATGTACATGTCTGCAGAATTATTTATTTTAAAAATATCACGTAAAAAACACTAACATTTGTAAACATATCTTAATGGTGAGACCCATCTTTATTGTTTGAACCAGAGGCTCCGAATGTGATATTAACATTTGCATCATTCATCAAGCGTGACAACTGCAAATTGTGTTTTAACATACAATGATACATTTTTGTTAGATTAATGTACATACAAATAAATGTATACATATACATTTGTATTTATTACAAATTATGCATATATGTGTTAAAATAATTGAACCCTAATCATTAACTCATACCGTTCATGTGCCCTCTTCCTCATGAAGAATTAGGTCTTCTGAACCTTTGTGACAATTCTTTGCATATATTTTGAGATCTTCAACACTCATGTTTTCAATCTCTTCATCTATAAAATAAACAAAATTGGCATGTACATTCTCACGTGCTCTTTGTCGATTCAGACAAACATCAACTCCACCAAATCCACTCTGAACATTTTCGATCATGGCATCCCTTTCTTTTCGGCTAATTTTAGAAGTGGCTTCCATCTCTAACTGCAAAGTTTCGACCTGAAAAGGTAGACTAACCAATGGTGGCTCAGATCGAGGCAACTCAACATCACGCCTAGCGCCCCTACGGTCACACAATTGACCTTTCCCAGGACCAAAAAATTCATAGGGAAGGTCATTGTAATTGGGTTTCATTTCCAGAAATAATTCTGCATAAAATAATTTTGCAAAATAAAGAGGAACCTCGTTGTTCCATGGGAGTCTTCCATAGGCCGCAAGGTTTCTATCATAAAAATAGTGAGCTATATTGGGGTGCCTGAAATATTGCACCTTCAACATCTTTCTTTTCGGCCCTTCTTTGAAATTAAACATTGACTTCGCCATTTATTTTATAACTCTTTGTTTTACATCCTCCCACTTATCGGAACCCATCACAGTTTCCTTTATTATTCTCATGACTTCTACAAATGTATCAGTCGTTGGCCCAATTTCGGTACACATCTACTAGTTCGCCTAAAGAGTGTGTAACTATTTCCAAGCTTTGTCAACTCTCAGTAGGTAGATTCAAAGCCACGAGATCTCTCTGCAATTTTGCATGAAGTTTTTGATACATTTCTAAGGTGCATTGTTCTATGTTTCTTTCCCAAGGTATATCAGAAATGTCGGTCGGGTAAGTTGTGGTGGGTGGACAACCTTTTGCTTGAATAAAGAGTTCTACCCTGCATATTTTTTTACCAACATTTGGAGCATTTTCAGCCTCTGCATCAATATATAAAATTTTTTGTATTAGAAAAAACACATGTAAACAAATTTGTACAAATTGAATGAAAAAAATATTGAAATTGATGGCAACCTCGATGTGGTTGTCTAGAATCTTCCCCAACCTGAAACTATTGAGAACTAGAATGACCCTGATAAGAACCGATACCACCAGCCGTTTATTGGCCTCCGGGAGAATAAATATGACCACCTTCATGCAACCTGTTATCACCTATTGATGGCCCTCTAAGGGGATTTGATCCACCACCAAGCTCTCAAGACAAGAGAGAAACTTCATAAACAAATACGAATTTATAATCAATTGAAAAATACATTCATACATATAAATACACGTACATATTCATCGGTTAAATTGTGTGAACCATACCACGACTGGGTGAACCACGGGCATGCTCCATGGATGGAGTAGAGACCCTTCTCCTCTTATCTCCTAAAAAATAAAAAAATAAAAGCTTATTAACAACTAATTTAAATCACAAAGTAGATAAAAAATCAATTCCATATGTACACACATGTATGGAGATTTAAGATTATATTTAAATACCATGAACATCCCTCGATCCCTGATCTCCCCCTCTCCTATAGATAAGGGAGTCTGTTGATCTTCATCATTCATCCTCCATGATATATATATCTACAGTGGACATTTACAATTATTTATTTTAATGACTAGAATTTAAAATAAATTCAAAATAAATTTCAGAAAATTAATGTAATTTACTGTACACAAATTATGTAAAACACAACTTTAAAAGCACTAATTGATGTGTGAAACTCAATTTAAGAAAAAAAATTTATAAAAATGATAAGTTCACCAAATTTCGCTTTACATGGTGGGATCACACTTGGTATAAAACTGAAAAAAACACATTGTCATTAAAAAATAAGTGAAACTCCATTTAAACAGAAAATTGTTAAAGTCCCTGCATTTTAATTTTATAAAAATGTGAAGTTCACAACTTGTTGCAAATGTGAAGTTCACCAAGTTGCGCTTTACATTGTGTGGTGGGAGCACACTTGGTATATAATTGAAAAAAGCACATGGTCATTAAAAAAGACGCATTTATAAGTAAAAAACACATACATATCCAAGATATCTTACAATGTTCATCAATAAATTTTGAAGGAGAGAGTCTCAAAACCAATTCATCTTTGAGAGATGAATCTTGAATTTTTGAAGAAGAGCATCTCAAAACTAATTCATCTTTGAGAGATGAATCTTGAATTTTTGAAGAAGAGTGTCTCAAAACTAATTCATCTTTGAGAGATTAATCTTGCATTGGCACTGCCCCGTATAATTCTAATTCATCTATTAATTCATATTTGATAGATGAATCCTGAATTGGCATTTCCCCATGCACTAGATCAACAGACATCTTATTCACATTTGAACAATTTCTTATAATAAAAATTGAAATTGGCTAACAATATTGTTTGTTATTCAATGCAGTTCTTTCAGCCTCTCCTTCTTAACTTGTTACATGTCATTCATCTGGTTTCACGAGAGCTCAGAATTGGTGAAAACTACAATTTCATTTGATCCATACTCTATAGCTGTTTCCAAGCCTTCTATCAATCCAATATAATATGCTTCATTGTTTGTTGTTCTTCCCGGTATAATCATTTTCCTTTCGATGAATTTGCTAGTCGCAATATTGGAAAACACATATGTAATCACTTATTTCCCTGGATTGGGATAGCAAGAAACTTCTATGCATAATTTCCATTTTTCAACCATATTTAATGGTAAATTCTTATCCCTGGAAAAAAAAAAAAAAAACAACACATGATAATGAGATAAATGACATGTGCATGGTTTATCTTAGAACTTGTATAAGTTAACACTCAACAGACAGACTAAAATCCTATGGAAGTTCAAAATTCTATGAGAGTTCAAACATCTATTTAGATCTGTTACAGATATTGACTGTAGGGGCAATTACTGGATATGTTACCTTTGAGAAAGTATGAGATCTAGAGGCTACCTAGCCCTTTACAGACTCTGCCTTTAAAACTTGTAGAAGTTAACACTCAACAGATAGACTAAAATCCTATGTAAGTTCAAAATTATATGAGAGTTCAGCCACTTTAGGTTCAACATTTAGGCCTTAAAGCTTGAGAGAAATGACATTTACATCCTTTGCAAAATTATTTTAAATGCACTAACAAAAAACATTCTTTAAAGTTAATGGGAGAAAGGCAACATGACATGTACATGCTTTAAGAAATTTTCCTAAGAATTTATGGGAGAAATGACACTTGTACATAGTTTTCCTTAAAGTGGTTGAAGTTTATGGATATTAAAATGAAGAACTTCTATTTAGATCTGTTACAAATATTGACTATAAAACCCTATGGAGGTTCAAAATTCTATGAGAGTTCAGCCACTTTAGGTTCAATTTACAGAGATTGACTATAGGGGCATTTACTAGATATGTCATCTTTCATAAAAGATGAGATCCAGAGGCTACCTAGCCCTTTACAGACTCTGCCTATAGAACTTGTAGAAGTTAACACTACCTTTCCCAATTATACCCTATGAAGGGTGTATAGGACTCGTGGAATCACTCAAACTACTTTACGTAGACAATTAAGTGTGTATAAGAATGCATGTGTTTTACATTGAATATTTTTCATTTTGTATTAAGAATCTATTTCAAGCAATTACCTATATAAGGTTAAAACCTAAATGTTTTGTATCAAATCACTTTTGGTTTCAATGGGAAACTTCTATGGCTAATGTGTTTTTCTCGAAATGTGATACACCCCATTGAAATGGGAGATATATTGAAATGACTCCTATGGTGTAATAAAATAGTTTCAAGTAGTTTAAAAATATAGATGCATAAATTCAATGAGCATAGTTTTGAGAATAAAAGTCCAAAATGGAATAGTTGTTTGTGAACAAATATCAGTGGATCACTATGGATATATCTGCTCCATTGAAAGAGATTTTTCTAAAAGGATGTCCACTACGTTTGGAAGAAGGGAAAGTATCACAATTATATGTTAATGCATGTGTTTTACATTGAATATTTTTCATTTTAAATTAAGAATCTATTTGAAACAATTACCTATATAAGGTTAAAACCTATGTTTTTTACCAAATTGAACTTTTTGTTTCAATGGGAAACGTTTATGGCTAATGTGTTTTTTATCGAAGTGTCATACACCCCATTAAAATGGGAGACATATCAAAATGATTCCTATGGTGAAATAAAATAGTTTCAAGTAGTTTAAAGATATAGATGCATAAATTCAATGACAATAGTTTTGAGATATATATACTTGTCCAAAATGGAATAGTTGTTGGTGAAAAAATATTTGTGGATCACTATGGATATATTTGCTTCATTAAAAGGGATTTTCTAGAAGGATGGACTAAGTTGGAAAAAAGAGAAAATATCACAATTATATGTCAATGTGCATGTGTTTTAGATTGAATATTTTTCATTTTATTAAGAATCTGTTTTCAAAAAAATTAACTATATAAGGTTAAAACCTAGATGTTTTGTATCAAATAAATTTTTGTTTCTAAATACTATGTGTTTTACATTGAATATTTTAATTTTATTAAATATCTATTTGAAACAATTAAACTATATAAGGGTAAAAACTATGTTTTGTACCAAATCACTTTTGGTTTCAATGGGAAACTTTTATGGCTAATTTGTGTTTTTCTCGAAATGTGATACACCCCATTAAAATGGGAGATATATAGAAATGATTCCTATGGTGTAATAAAATAATTTCAAGTAGTTTAAAAATATAGATGCATAAATTCAATGAGCATAGTTTTGAGATATAAAAGTCCAAAATGGAATAGCTGTTTGTGAACAAATATCAGTGGATCACTATGGATATATCTGCTTCATTAAAAGGGATTTTTCTAGAAGGATGTCCACTAAGTTGGAAAGAAGGGAAAATATCACAATTATATGTTAATGTGCATGTGCTTTACATTGAATATTTTTCATTTTATTAAAAATATATTTGAAACAATTAACTATATAAGTTTAAAACCTATGTTTTGTATCAAATCACTTTTGGTTTCAATGGGAAAATTTTATGGCTAATGTGTTTTTATAAAAATGATTCCTATGGTGTAATAAAATAGTTTCAAGTAGTTTAAAGATATAGATCCATAAATTCAATGAGCATAGTTTTGAGATATATAAGTCCAAAATGGAATAGTTGTTGGTGAACAAATATCAGTGGATCACTATGGATATATCTACTTCATTAAAAGGGATTTTTCTAGAAGGATGGACTAAGTTGGAAAGAAGGGAAAAGATCACAATTATATGTTAATGCATGTGTTTTACATTGAATATAAAAGGTTTTTTCTCTCTCTCATTGTTTGAGACCATAGATATGAAAATGAAAAAATTCTATTTAGATCTATTCTAGAGATTCACTATAGAGTCATTTACTAGATATGTCACCTTTCATAAAAGATGAGATCTAGAGGCTATATGGCCCTTTACAGACTCTGCCTATAGAACTTGTAGAAGTTAACACTACGTGTCCCAATTATACCCTATGATGGGTGTAGAGGACCTGTGGAATCACTCAAACTACTTTACGTAGATATAAGTGTGTATAAGAATGCATGTGTTTTACATTGAATGTTTTTCATTTTAAATTAAGAATATATTTGAAACAATTACCTATATAAGGTTAAAACCTATGTTTTTTATCAAATCACTTTTGGTTTCTATGTGAAATTTTTATGGCTAATGTATTTTTTCTCGAAATGTGATACACCCCATTAAAATGGGAGACATATCGAAATGATTCCTATGGTGAAATAAAATAGTTTCAAGTAGTTTAAAGATATAAATGCATAAATTTAATGAGCATAGTTTTGAGATATATAAGTCCAAAATGGAATAGTCAAAATGATTCCTATGGTGGAATAAAATAGTTTCAAGTAGTTTAAAGATATAGAGATGCATAAATTCAATGAGCATAGTTTTGAGATATACAAGTCCAAAATGGAATAGTTTTTGGTGAAAAAATATCAGTTGATCACTATGGATATATTTGCTTCATTAAAAGGGATATTTCTAGAAGGATGGACTAATACGGAAAGCAGGGAAACTATCACAATTATCTGTTAATGTGCATGTGTTTTACATGGAATATTTTTCACTTTATTAAGAATTAATTTTCAAAACAATTAACATAGTATAAGGTTAAAACCTATGTTCTGTATCAAATTACTTTTTGTTTCTAAATATTATCTGTTTTACATTGAGTATTTTTCATTTTATTAAAAATCTATTTGAAACCCCCGGATGCAGGTGCTTTATGAAGATCATACGGAAATGGACTTGTGGGTCGGCGCATGGCAGGGTGACATGGCCACCCACAAGCCACACCAACGAACATTTAAGTGTTATGGCCGTCACTCTGAGCTGCATTTACTCCATTGCAAACATTGAGGCTGCTCCCTCCACCTCAAAATGACGTTCCTTGCTCATTCGCCTGGTTATGTTCTTTGACCTCCTGGTTTTTCTCTTCAGCTCCCTGGTTCTATGCCTCTCCAGTATCCTCCTCTACGAAGCTATTGTCCCCATGAAGTATCAGGGCCGAGCTCCCACACGCCAACAGGGAGACATTGTATCCTTCGGTGCTGTATAGAATTCCTCCCAGGCCACCATTACTCACAAAGCGTCCTCTACCATTTGCACCTCTCTACTGCCTCTGGCCTCACCACCACCTCTGAGCTTCAATCGCGGTGGTGCCACTGCCCTACTTCTTCCACCACCCAGAGTGCAATCCATCCCTAATGTGCCACTATGCCCCAACTCAGGCAACACATGCGGTGCAAGCGTGGCAGCAGTAGAGGTTGCGCTACCCATCCGTCACCCTCTTCTTGGTCCAGTCCTTCATCTTCTTCTTTGGAACATTCTTGGGGCAGGTATCCTGATACCCAGAGTGGACGCGGCCGCTTGGTTGGTCTGCCTCACCCCTCAGCTTGGCCCTCTGCCTCAGAGCTCTCTCCTCAGCCTCTGCCTCGCTTGTTCCCCTCTGTCACCTCACAGACCCCCAGTTTTTCCCAATTCCATTTTCATTGCTCCTTAGACTACCCCCATGTTGTAGCCACCATCTCAGTTTCCTTTCGGGAGGAGCCCGCTGAGGTTCCCTGCCCTGGTCTACCCATTCTGCAAAAGCACCCTCACAGTGACCTCGGCTTCTTTGTGGATGAAGAAAAGCATCGTGTTTCTGGAAAGCACAATTCGTGCTCGGACAGCAGCAGAAGCTCAGGAAACAGCAAAGACGGCAAGGAGCAGAGCAAGCAAGCCATGGGCAAAGGTGGTGAAGCCACAGCACCTCGACATGCAGCACTTGCCACCTAGGACGCTGACACCGACGAATACATATGTCTCATCATAGAAGAGCCTCCTCCTATGCCCCATGACACCTAGGCTATCAGGTTTTCTCCAGCTTATGGATCTCAGCATCATAATTTTGTCAAATTTTACTATCTATGTTTGGCACAGTAAATTTCTTCTGTATAAAGTTGGTTTCCTCACGCGAGGTAGCAAATCAAACTCTCTTTGGGTTGCTTTCCCCTACGTGGGAAGCTCCTTTTTTTTTGTTTTGTTGCAAACTATGCCATTGATACAGGCTTGAACTGCAGAGGCCAGAGCCTCCATGTATATTATGTTTCACTAATATAATTTAATCTTACTTAGAAAAAAAAAAAAAATATCTATTTGAAACAATTAAACTATATAATGTTAAATCCTATGTTTTGTATAAAATCATTTTTGGTTTCAATGGGAAAATTTTATGGCTAATTTGTTTTTCTCGAAATGTGATACAGCCCATTAAAATGGGAGATATATCAAAATTATTCCTATGGTGTAATAAAATAGTTTTAAGTAGTTTAAAAATATAGATACATAAATTCAATGAGCATAGTTTTGAGATATAAAAGTCCAAAATGGCAGAGTTGTTTGTGAACAAATATCAGTGGATCACTATGGATATTTCTGCTTCATTAAAAGGGATTTTTCTAGAGGATGTCCACTAAGTTGGAAAGAAGGGACAATATCAAAATTATATGTTAATGTGCATGTGTTTTATGTTGAATATTTGTCACTTTATTAAAAATCTATTTGAAACAATTAACTATATAAGGTTAAAACCTATGTTTTGTATCAAAACACTTTTAGTTTCAATGGGAAACTTTTATGGCTAATGTGTTTTTCTCGAAATGATTCCTATGGTGTAATAAAATAGTTTCAAGTAGTTTAAAGATATAGATGCATAAATTCAATGAGCATAGTTTTGAGATATAAAAGTCCAAAATGGAATAGTTTTTTGTGAAAAAATATCAGTGGATCACTATGGATATATCTGCTTCATTAAAAGGGTAGGCTTTAGAGAAAGATATATATATTAAATGGGTTTTGAGGGTCCTTTTGGTTAGATGTCCTATGAAATTTTTGATTCAGATGGAGAAGATGCTAAAGGTACGATCCAGTTCTATTAATGTTTTTGTTTCACTTATCCTATCTACATGTTTACCTGGAAGGTTACTTGTATTTCTACCATAACCTTGGCATCCTACAGGTTTTGGTGGATGGGCGGTTTATTTATGTTCTATGCTATGATTTTTAGAGGGAGAGGCATGTTTCCCTTCTACCCATTCTTTCTTATTGCATTTACAGTTCTGAACTTTACAATTATTTATGTTCTATGTTGTGCTTTTTAGAGGGGGAGGCATGTTTCCCTTCTACCCATTATTTCTTATTGCATTTACAGTTCTAAACTTTACAAATATTTCTATTCTATGTTGTGCTTTTTAGAGGGGGTGGCATGTTTCCCTTCTACCCATTGTTTCTTATTGCATTTACAGTTCTAAACTTTACATCAATTGCAAGCCTTGATCTGATTTTTCTTTACTGTTCTGTCTCTTTTATATGTATAGAACCACAGTCCTAAACTCGCACTTATTATAGTCCTTAAATCCATACGTATTTATGTCCTGAAATCCGTACTAAATCACAGAACACTTCACCTAAATTCTGTTTCAAACTGAAATCCGCAAGTTCCTTTAAATAATTGATCCTATTTGTAAATAAGCCGACCTATACTTTAGATATGACATCGACTTGTTTAGAGGTATGTAAGCTGACTTTTGTCCACACAGGGTTCGTTTATGACCACTTCATCTAAGTTCTGTGTCAAACTGAAATCTACAATTTCCTTTAAATATTTGATCCTGTCTGTAAATAAGCTGACCTATACTTTAGATATGACGTCAACTTGTTTAGAGGTATGTAAGCTGACTTTTCTCCACACAGGGTTCATTTATGACCACTTTCGATGTCTACTATACTGGTGGATTTCTTTTACATGGTGGATAGAGTGAATAATTGAGGGCGACAAGTGACTAATTTTGGTCACTACGATGAGGATAGAAGTTTTTTGTAAAAAAGACATTGTTGTTTTTTGTTTTTAAAGGCAGACTGTTAGGTAGTCCCTGTTTTCACATTAAAGATGTTAAATTTTTTGTGAAGATTTGCAATGGTTTTTGTAAGACATATATGCTTCTATTGGACTGGACATTATATATTTAGTGTTTTTCTACTTGAAAAAAAAGGTTATTTTGTGATTTGGTGATTCCAAAAGCACACCTTTGCACGTCCGACTACAGACAGTAACTCTGAGCAGAAACTATCAAAATTCAATCAAACTACCAAGCTAATATTTGGAAAGGAACATACGTACCTAGAAAGTCACAGCAGAAATTGGTCCTTAATTCGAACCCCGACGATCCCTGAAGATGCTGAAGACGTCGTGGAAGACCCTGCGAACAAAAAAATCAGATTAAAATCAAATTAAAAAAACCAACAAAAAATAACAAAATTAACAAAACTTATCTCAGCGTCGAGGCGCAAATCAACAGAACTCCCCTCCTCGTCGCGCTGTGACACCAAATCAACTAAAATCATGTGAGACAGATGTAAATCAAGTAAAATCACGCTAGAAAGATGTGAAAAAAAATCAACTAAAATCACGTGAGACAAATCTGAACAAGAAACCTCGAATAGTTTGTGGGAGATATATTTATAAAATAATATTTCGGCCGAACTATTTTAAAATTATGGCCGAAGTAATAGTTTGGTCGAACATTGTTTACCGATTTTCCAATCTCCAACCAAAAATCAGTTTTCCATTGTCATCAGTACACCATCAATGTAAACCGCAAAATGAGTTCGGCCGAACTAATTTCGAAAGTTTGACCGAACTCCTAAATAGTTCAGCCCAACTTTGACAAATGTTTGGCCGAACTATTGAGGAAAAAAATTTTCCACTCCGGATTCTCACAAAAGTGCAACCCATCTTCACATTTTTACCCTAGCACCATAAACAACATTTATAAGAGTCACTCTTCCAACGAGGAAACGCGTCGCTAGTTCGACGATAAACACACTACAAGGAAAAGACCCTCTAGTGGATTTTTTGAGGAACACCTTATAAAAATACCCCGAACATGCATTTGTAGCGGAGGTTACTAGAGGAGGTTGGCGGGTGGAGGTTTTTGCGGATGTTTTTCTTCTCGTACGCTTATCATCCTAAATCGCACCGGTGCATTCAACTAGTGAAAGCACCAGTGCACACAAAACATTAGCGCACCAGGACACCATGCGCTCCATACAAACCTGCCCGGTGTGTCTTATTAATATAACGCACCAGGGCTTTAAAAATAATCCCCACTAGTGTGTCCTAAAACCCTACAGCAAAACTAAAATAGCACGGTGCCATCTTAAGAAACTGCCTGGGTGCGCCTATAAGAACCTGTGCACCGAAACAAGGTTAAATAAAAAAAAAAACATTATGGCCAAAAATCTACATCTTTCACATTTTAATGCTCCAGAGATCTCAAGAATCGATGAAAATTTACCTTATGTGAGGTGCCCTACCATCGGTACTCCCATTGCACGCACTACTCTTCTCCATTGCCCACTATCATGCGAAAGAATTTTGCATAACAGTGGGAAAATTTGGTTTTGAAAATTCTACATCCAATATGCCTCCTCGACGGCAAAATGTACAGGTATTTTTTTATAATTAAACCTTTTAGCTGATTAGTTTTGTAAATTTTCTTAAAATTCACCCTTAAAGAAAAAAGGAAAAAAAATTTCCCGCGTGGTGCGGTCGAGTCGTTCGGCTCACACTGGTTCACGGTGTTGCCTGTAAATTTGTAGGCTGCACCACAACCAGTGCTAATGGTATCCGAACCGGTTCCAGGGCAGTACCAAAATGTGTAAGGTCATTTCTTAAAATTTAAAAATGTGTGGTGCGGTCGATTACCCGACCGCACTATTGACCCTATTGAATAGTGGCAATGCGGTGCATTGACGGAAATACCGACCCTAGGGTGGGTAATTATGTCAGTGCATCACATTCCAGAAATTAGACATGGTCAACGGTGTAGCCTCGTAAAATACCGCACCATTGACTATGTAGTGATGTCAGGAGGGCGGTGCATTTACCGAGCTATACACCTCGAGGCGTATAGTTTGGTCAACACACCGCCCTCCCTACACTGGTCCATAATCAATAGTGTGGTCTATTATACCACTGTAACATTGACTTTGGAATAATGCTAGGAGGGCGGTGCGATGAAAATTTGTAGGTGCACCACCTATGGTGCTTCGCATCTGATGCGTGATAAAAAAAGACGCACCGTTACTGGTGCAGGCCTATTTTTTGTTGCGCAACGGTGGTTTTTTTATTTGAAAAAATATTATATATGTATATTCCTACATAAATGTCTCATTTAATAAAAATATTGTATTTATTATGTCTATAATTCAGATACGTGAAAGGAGAGAAGAGAGGGAACAACAACAACTGGTGGACCAGTATAACATGGTTCACCTGTCGGACGCACGAGAGAGGGAGAGAGATTCGTACCCTCACCCTATTACAACAACTATCTAGGGACTCCTAAGGCAGGTAGGCCTCCTCAAGTTCTATGAGGATGGCCATGGTGTGTTTTTGTGACATATTATCCGCAAGTGGAATGCCCACCTACAGGCTTTCCAAGTTGGTCCTAACCAGTGGTATGCCCCCTTTATGGAGGACATCTATTTCATTTCTGGCCTACCGAGGAGAGGGGTGGATTTTACATCATTCCCAGAGGTTCTAGTTAGATATGCAACAGGGAGTCAGTTGGTGTAGTCCCATTGATACATTAGCATGGATATATTGTCTCCTTCAGATTTTCAGGTATCTGGAGGTTAGTTACATATTGCTGCATTTGGTAGTGAGGAGGTGAGGTGCATTTAACTTCTAATTTCGACCATTTCACACAACACCAGTGATGCGCAATGCATTAATTGCTTGCTTCTATATTATGTTGATTCTTTAGTACATGAGCCACGACTTCTCAGTTGGTTTGCCATTTTTTTTGTGGTAGTTCAGTACAACCTTAGATAGATGTCATTCTCATGCACAACTGAGGGTCAACTTCCCTTTTGCTTCAGAGCTATATTGTTTATTTTTTATAAGTTTCCATAGACGAGGTCTACTTTTATTCGGTAGCCTCATAGGTCAATGTTGCATGCACAGATGCACATGTGGGGGCAGATAATACCCAATAGGGGAGAGAATGAGTTTTCCGCGAGGATATCGGATGATGCATTGGTGTTTCTACCAAGTGTTGACAAAAATCCCTTCATTATGGTCAGTTTTCCTTATGCTGGTTTGGATTGGCGAGGGTGTGCCAACATCCTCTTCATAGATGATGAGCAGTCGGATGATAGAGGTAATATTATTGTTTTATTTAAATTTATTCTAACATTTTATTTAACTTGTTTTATTAAATTGTTTAATGAAAATGTCTAATTATTGTTCTATACTTATGTATATTTTGCAGACATTGGGTCTTTTAATGGTGATGATTTTCCAGCACCACCAAATGATCCAAGTGTGGATCTTGATTACAATTAGGATATGGCAGAAGTCAAGGATCATGAGGTTGGTGCAAATAGACTTGCTCCTACTGCTGCGTCGGTACCACCTTTTGTTAGGCGTATGATTGATAGTAGATTGAGGATAGAGTTGGGCGACCAACTCTGTTCATTATTTGTTGAGGCAGGAGTTAGGCTAGCCACTATGAGAGATATACAAGCCGATGTTACGTTCGTACATATGTGGAGAGGCATGTCGCGTGACAAGTTCAGCCTAATGTGGAATGTCGTAGGAGCTATGACATTAGTTTCGAGGTTGAGGAGGGCCCTTCGATGTTATAGGCATGGTCGGGACACATCACATCGACAGTCCATGAGCAGCAATGCATCATCTGATGATCACGATCATGGGAGTGATCATCATTCACCTCGCATCATGCCAAATGAAAAACTTGCAGAATCGACCAACAGTCATGATGGAGAGCAGGCTAGACCATCAACCTCGTTGAGTCATCAGCCTACAGCATCCAGCAATACTCACGATCATGAGCAGGTTGGACCATCGACCATGGTGATTCATCACGATGAGCAGCCAATAGTTGATCCTGATTAGCATGAGGCACCTGTACTAGATCAACAAGCATGTGATGATCAACATGTATCTGAGCTTGTCGAGCGTGCACCATTGACTGAGCAGGCCCCGACTAGCACTACTATTGATGATGTACCACCATTTGATATTTGACATCTATATTACAGTTGTATATTTTTTACATTATGTATTGTTGTTGTACTTAATTTACATGCTAGTGATCATCACGATGTGTATATTGTTAGGTCATGTTATATATGCTCATTTAATGAAGCTTGCATATATATGTGTATTTGATAGCAGCTATTTGACATGAGATGTATATTTGATGTTTGTGTTGTGATGATTTTCTTCAATGCCAATTGTGTTTTGTTAGATAATCATGATCACGAAGATGTTAGCGAAATTCAATGTGTTTTTTAGTCGAAAATGATGTTTATACGATGGTTATCATGATCATGATGTTTATTAATTAATTTAATATTAAATGATCATGATATTTATTAAATATTATGTCGTGATTGTAATTGAAATTTTAATTATAATGGTATGTAAAATTGTAAAATTGCATTTATGTTTGTAAATGTAATTTTAATTGTAATTGTATGTAAAATATTTGTAAATTTGTAATTGTAATTCTAATATTTAATTTATTGTGAAATGATTGTAATTGTAATTTTAATTGTAATTGCATATATCACAAATTGTAAAATTTTAATTGCAATTATAATTGTATGTAAAATTCCAAAATTGTTATTGTATTTGTAATTGTAATTGTAATTGTAATTGTAATTGGATGTAAAATATTTGTAAAATTTTAATTGTAATTGTAATATTTAATTTATTGTGAAATGATTGTAATTTTGATTTTAATTGTAATTGTATATATGTAAAATTGTAATCGTAATTCTAATTGTATGTAAAATTCTAAAATTGTAATTGTAATGGTATATATGTAAATTTGTAAATTTGTTATTGTAATTGTAAATTTTATGTAAAATTCTAAGATTGTAATTGTATGTAAAATTCTAAAATTGTAATTGTAATGGTATATATGTAAATTTGTAAATTTTTTATTGTAATTGTAAATTTTGTGTAAAATTCTAAGATTGTAATTGTATGTAAAATTCTAAAATTGTAATTGTAATTGTTATTTTAATTTTAATTGTAATCGTACATGAAATTGTAAAATTGTAATTGTAATTGTAATTCTAATTCTACTTGTATGTAAAATATTTGTAAAATTTTAATTGCATTACTGTGAAATTATTGTAATTGTAAAATTGTAATTCGAATTGTAATTGGATGTAAAATTCTAAAATTGTAATTGTAATTTTAATTATACTTGTATGTGAAATTGTAATTCTAATTTTAATTCTAATTCTAATTGTATGCAAAATATTTATAAAATTTTAATTTTATTAATGTGAAAATTTGAAGTGTATTAATGTGAAGTGATTTTATAGAAGAGAGGAATGACCTGTTCTTGAGTGAAGTGATTTTATTAAAATTTTTAAATCAGTAAATTTGTAAAATTTTAAGTAATTGTAAAATAATAAATATAGAATAATATTAATTTTATAGAAGAGAGGAATGACCTGTTCTTGAGTGAAGTGATTTTATTAAAATTTTTAAATCAGTAAATTTGTAAAATTTTAAGTAATTGTAAAATAATAAATATAGAATAATATTAATTTTTGTAACATAATAAAGTTTAGAAAATACACTGGAGAAATCATACACTGGATTTCATAGTTCCTTGGACAATCTAACTTTCAGAGAAGGTCCACAACATTTACATCCAAAATACCCTTTTATTACAAGACCTGTGAGATTATTGAATGCAATTTATATGCATGGCACATTAAAGAATATCATGAATATTAGAACAATTAAAATTAATTAAATAACTAATATGCAAAAGAATATTTTTACATATATAAAAAAATCAATAAACATGTAATTTACCAGAGAAAACTCCTAAGTCTGGATAATCATGTGTCATGCAAGCACATATGCCATACAATGTAAAACTGATCTCTGCTGCGATGGGTCTTGATACATCATATACATTTATCCCATCCCATAATTCCTTCAATTCATCTACTAGTGGTTGTAAGTAGACATCCATATTCTTCACTTGTTTTATAGTAGGTACTGTGAGAGCCAACATAAGATGTTCATTCTTCACGGAAAACCATGGGGGGATATTGTTATTGATCACTACTATAGGCCAGACAGAATAGTTGGTGTTATAGAGCAACTATGGGTTGACGCCATCCATGGCTATGCTGAGTCGTAGACTTCGTACTTCATCCTTGAATTTTTCTAGCCATGTATACTCTATATTCTTCATGGCTATTGAATCAGTTGGGATTCACATAGCTCCCAACTCACTTATGTGTGAGGCATGCCATCCTTGCAATACAACTAATTCTTTGCAATGAAAGAGCCTTTGAATCCTTGGGATTATAGGCATGTGCCTCAATATATTAAAATGAGGACCACTTAATTTACCCCTCTTTTTTTATTTATCATACATGTCATGCCCACATTTTGGACATATCTCTTTGTCTACATATTCTACTCTATATAGAATACAATCATATGGACATGCATGATATGATATGTACCCAACACCCAACATTTTCAACAATTTATTTGCCTATTCACAGCTACCAGGAAAGATATTGTCACTCGGAAGAACCCTATCTTTGAATAACCTGTAGTTGGTGATCATGGAAAATATTAAATCTTCATTAATGTTGATATAATTATTAACGTTCATAAAATTTATATAAGGGATGAATTTATGGTAAGTTACCTCAAAATTTCTGAGAAACATGCATTTGACAAGCCAAAATTTTCTTTCAAGTTGTACAGTAACATTGTTGTCCCCAACTGGGTAGAATTTGACTGACCACTAGGTCCAAAGAGAGGGGTGGTGGAAGAAAATTTAAGGCTTTCGAAAAAAGTGTCCACGATATGAGCACCATCCCCTAGCTGATCATCATTTTGGAATGCAGATAAAAACATTGACTCCATGGCAATCATATCCCTTAAGTAATAATCCATAACAAGCTCTATTTGATTGCCTCCATTGCCAAATTTTTAAGAACTACTATTACTGTAGTCATTCCTAATTGGTGAATCTAGACGTAGTAGGAATTGAATCGGTCATTGATTCAACCATTCTTGGTATCGTTCCTCTCCGATTTTTTCTCTTAATTTAGCCTTCTCTCGATTTGACATTGTCGTGGGGTGCAAGGGAAGATGGTAGGTAAGTCACTCATCATCACTACAATCCTAATAATTAAAAAAAAAAAATCAACATGATTAGTACAAAATGTATGATATCAATTAGTAAGAACTTTGACAATGCATGATTAATTTGTTTGACATTGAAATAATTACATTAATATACCAAACAATTATTATTACCATCATTTTCTTAGGATTGTGGCTACAAGATGAAATATTGTTACAATTGGCAGGGTTAAGCAGTTGTCCATTTTCATCTACCAAATGCGCCTTGTGGTATGCTACTCCTGATAAGAGCTTCCGACATTTTGGAGTTGTTTGATTATTTTGTGCATCTAAACTCATTTTTGAATCTCCATGAACCTACAAATTTGTATACATTATAAATTTTATTAAGCTGATTAACATGGATAAAAAACATAAATTTGATTAGATAATGAAAATATAAATAACATATGAACTAAATATTACATCTTGGGATGGATAGGGAGAACTCCAAGATGGACTTTGAGAAATATTACAGAATGAGCTGGATTTTGAAGAATTTTCCATTCAATATAATTATGATAGTTTCTCTATGAATTTGAGAAAAACCAACAATAAATTTTAGCACACACAGCTAAAAGTAATTTCGATGCCTTAAAAATGGACTTATTTTTATTGGTGCTTATGTACAGATAACTGAACCGGTGTTGTTTTAGTTACTATGAACCAATGTTGTGTTATTAACTAACGCACCGATGCGGTGTTATTAATTGACGCACCGATGACGAAAAGCGGCAAATAAAAAAAAATGCAACTTTATTTTTTTAAAGTGAAAAAAAGCGGTAAATTGAAAAATGGGAGGAAAAATATTTTCGAAAATCTAATTTCTTAAAACAATTCTTTGAATACTAAACACTTTACATTATTTCACTATTTTTGTAAAAAAATTCAGCCATAGATTTGGATGAGACATAATTAGAGAAAGAGAGCACGAGAGTGTAATATTCTTAAATTAGCCATGAGCTACTTGGAATATTCATTTTTTTTTTCTATATTGTTTTATGAATAAGAGGATAATGGAGTTCCATAAGTCTCCTTAATAATGAATAAAATCAATACCAATGTCAAAAGAAGACATCGTGGCAGCTTAAATCAGCACCCTTAGGTGTGAAAAGGGGCTGGAACACCTTGATTGGGTCAACTTGACCAAATCAATAGCATTGTCATGGAGTAGTGGCATTCAATAAGGGGCAAAACTTTTTTAGATGGAGACACCTGCATGGAAGTAGTGTCATAAATGAATGGGGCTTAGGGTTATAAATCTCATTTCTTATTTAAGGAAGAGGATGGCAACCATATTTCATTATGTATGAGTATCTGATATTTCTGAATATATGGTTTGTTTAGACATACAACTTTCTTTGGCTGTTTAGCTAGGATTGAAAGTGTTGTTTAGCACTAGGTGTTCCTGATCAGGAATCTCACCTCTTTCCTTGAGATGCCTCTTGGAAGAGCTTTGCAGAAGTTGTGGAGGTTTGATTTGGGAGATTTCTAAGCTAGATCTCATTGGAGGGAGGTTTCTTCCTCTTTGGAGGATAGTGAAGAAGGCCCTGTAGCTTTATTGGCACATTTGGCATCAAGCCATAGCATATTTATCCCCTAAAATTTAGTTCCAGTCAATGACTACGTTATTTTAGTGAGTTGTTGCAGTGGGCAACACAAAAAGGGCCTAAAATCCAAAGTTAAAATCTGGCCAAACCATTTCTCTATTTTTCTAGGTTTGTTGAATGGAATCCTTTGTTAATATCTCGAATTATTCTGAGCATTCTACCAGCCTTCCGCACATGGTTCTTCTCCTCATCAGAAATAGTTTCCAGTAGCAGTAGCAGTAGTAGAACAACATTTCCAGTGCTTGGTTTCTTTAGTGTATTTCATCCATCTTGTGGCTTGAGTGCATTCCTTTTGGAGCACTTTGTACATTCATATTTTCTGTTGTTTATAATGATATGACTCGGCTATTTCTACTCATAGTTATAATGTCTTGATGAAAATTTGAGTTGCAACATATTTCCGGCATTTTCCAGATCTTACTTCTATATTCTTGTTTTGCTTCATTTGGAATGTTACATTTCTTCTATATTCCTGGTTTTCCCATTTGGGAATATTACAGTGGTATTAGAGCATAATCTTGGCTCAGTTTGTGAAGACATTTCATCTATGTTATCAGAAGAAGAAGAAGCTTCTCACATAAAAGAGAAGGCTTACAGAAGAGACAAAGACAAGCCTCCATTATCTGAAGAAATGTAGGGAAATAATTTTTCGGAACTTCTTCTCCAAACTATGCATGAGCTTAATAGAGAAATCAAGGGAATGAGGAGGGAAATACATGAAGATCCCTCAAGAATATTTACACATGAAGAAAGCTCCAATTCTTCATATTATCATTAAGGGAATTTTGAGGTCTAAAATGGGCCTCCTAAGGAAAATGTACAATCAAATTTCACTTTATGAGAACTAGTCACATTTTAGGGGATGAAATCATCCCTAATGGTTGAGGTGGCATTGCTTGAGTTAAAAGTACTTACTTGTCACATTCTCAATGGTGGATAAAAACTCATGGTTAACCATGGTTGTGCTCTAAGTACTTTTAAAGTCAAAGTAAGGTACTCATAATAAATTTCATTTCACACTTTTTGAATAAAAATATAGTATTGTCATTTCATATTTCTTGAAAGAAACAATGCATATCCCTATACATTTATTATATTATATTATGTTTATACAGTATATTAATTACATGTTATTATACAATTCAAAATAATATAGGTTTTAATTAATAGCATATAATATAATTAAGAATTTATAAATTTATATTTATATTTTACTTTAAGTTATTTAAGTACAAAGGAAAAATGCATTACTTGTTCAATGATAATGAATTTTTCTTCAAAAGCTCATTCTTATTTATAGTCACATCAATACAATTTTTTTATTAATTTTATTTTGGTACAACTTTTGAATTGAATTTAATTATGGTTACATGGATTGTGGTGCAAAAAGTGAATTGCAAATTCATAAATATTATTTTATTGGTTTAGTTATTATTTTATTATTTCCTTAGGAGGCCCATTTTATACCTCAAAAATCCCCTAACGGGGTGTGAGCATTCAACCACACAATCAAATCTACAATGTTGTACCATGCCTATGTTTATAGCAAGAGAGATGGAGGAAGGAGATGTACCAAAGGGGGAGACTCTTGGTGACTATCATCAAAAGTATGAATCTCAGTCACAAAGGTTCAAAGATCACCTAAACTTCCAAGGGTTTTGCAAGATCAAGGAGAATAGAAGACCTAGCAACCAAGATAGAAGCAAAAGGTTCAAGCACCATGATTTGGGTATATTCTTTCTATATATTGTTGATGGGTCACCTAGACACATAGCTAGGGCTTGGGTGCAGGAGCTAGACACCTATTTGCAGCACCATCAAGTTTCTAAAGATGAAGCCATTAGAGTAGCAGTGCTGCATCTTCAAGGTAAGGCTTATTCCTAGTGGTTTTATGAAACCTCTTCCTTGAATCATGTAAATGTATATACTTATGCAAAGTTCACTAGGAGGTTAGTGAAGATATTTGATGCAAAAAAATCTGAAACATCCTTGGTTGAGATAGCCAAGCCTAAAGAAACAAAACCTTTGCATGAGTTGGAAGGATCCATAAACCCAACTCCATTTCATAATTCTATTGAGGGGGTTAAAAACTTGCAGAATATCTTGCTAGAGGTAAGATCCCAACTTCAGGAAGGGCTCTCTTCTAAAAAGGAATACGTGGAGATCTCTTTTTCCAAAGAGGAACAAAACAAAGAGCCTCTTAATGATGATGAGGTAACCTCCATTCATGATGAAGGGGAAGAGCAGGCTGGAGGTAACAACGTTGTCACATGAGGAGAAGATCTAGTACCTCATGGAGAGGTAGATGGAGAAATTGCTCCAATAAGAGGAGTTCTTGTATCATTGCAAGAAGTTCCAAAGGATCTCATATGTGGAGATGAAGGCACAATCCATGAACAACATGTGCCATTATTGATAAATTGTGAGACCTTGCAGATGAAAGGAGAAGGTAGGCAGGATGGCCACCATCATATGATTAGGAGGAAACACCCCTATCTATTTTAGAAGTTTGATGCACAAAAGAGTTAGACTGATTTTCACAGTGAGATCAAGGCCAAAGCAGTCCACTCATATATGAAGTCTACTCTTGATAGTTATGTCTGTTTTCCTGGAGACATTCCACCTAGGAGGCCACCAAATCAGGAGATGATGAGGCATGTCTCACATAATGATGCACCATTCATAAATCCAGGAGGAATGTGAGCATTGGTAGGTCATGGTACAATGTAGAGAGCCTTGGGTAGACTCAAGGAGGAGGGAGACATTCTCCCAACATCATCATTATCCACTCTCATCTCAGATATTGCATTGATAAAGGAGCAGCAGAGGGAGGATAGCATCCTTCCAGCATGTCAATTTAGCATGGGAGATGTCAAAGAGGAGGAAAAATACATGACATATGCTTTCTATGACAGATCATCAGTGTTTTCACTGTGGAGGATAGATCCATATTGGAAATCCTAGCTGATGGTGGATTATTCCAAGGATCTTTTTACTTGTATGATAATTGATGACTAGCTACATGAGGAGGGATATTCAGTCAGAGATGAGGTCATACACTATCATGGTAGGATATTCTTATCTAGAGCTTCCAATCTCAAGGAGAAGTTACTACAAGTAGCTCATGAATATTTTCTCTTCAGCCACACTTATTCTATGAGAGCATACCACAACATCATGGAGGGGAACACTTGGGAGGAATTTGAAGAGGAAATATATCACCATTTGAGAAGATGCATGGATCTGTGGATATGGAGGAGATACATAACTCTTTGGGATATTTATCACAACCACCTCTTTCCTCTTTGGGAATGAGAGGGGATTTATCTATGAGCCACTCCATTTGTATGAGAAAATCATATGGTAAGGATCATGTTTGGTTGTATAATGATGAATACGTGCATTCCTTAACCATATATGTGCAGGCCATTGCTCCAAGAAGGAGCATTCTTCCTTAAAAACTTCATGACCAACTATGGGCCATAAACTATGTTGAGCATGCCACTCCCTAAGAGGATATAGGGAGATGATTTACCATTCAAGGTGCACTCCAAAGGCACCAAACATTACTCACATTTTCAAAACATGTGAGAAGGATATGGCAGCAAGTAAGTGGAGGGGAAACCACTTACCATATCATTATCTGATGCAGTCAGGAGATATATTGTGTTGGTTCCATATTTCGGGCTACGATCCACCTCCATTATTTCATTTGGTTGTTTATTTATCACTGATTTTGATCCCATATATTGATGATTTCCTTATTATTTTTATGGGAATGAGTGGAGGGAGGATGGAAGGATTGGATGCGCCCTTTGGGAGAGAGATTATCCATGGCTCTCATGTTTCATATTTCTGGAAGAGCATTGGACCATCCATGATTGCTATATTGGTTTTCTTGTTTCCTTGTGGGATAATCCATTTGGGTAACTTGAGCACTTAGGAGGTGCCTCTCATAAGCAGATGGGAATATTTTTTCTATGAATTACCACTCTGGAGGGTGATTCATTTTGTATGGATGATAGCTTGGAGATTGGAGCTCCATATGGGAATAAAGGTTCCCCACATTTTCAGTTCTTTCCTTGCAGTTGCTTGGGGACAAGAAACACTTGGGAGGGGAGGATTGCAATATTCCTAAATTAGCCATGAGCTAGTTTGAATATCAATTTTTGTTTTCTTGTCTTGTTTTATGAATAAGAGGATAATGGAGGTCCATAAGTCTCCTTAATAATGAATAAAATCAATGCCAATGTGAAAATAAGACATCTTGGAAACTTAATTGAGCACCCTTAGGTGTGAAAAGGGGTTGGAACACCTTGACTGGGTCAACTTTGGCCAAATCAACAGTGCTACCATGGATTAGTGGCATTCAATGAGGGACAGTGCAGTTTTAGATGGAGACAACTTGCATGGAAGTAGTGTCATAAATGAATGGGGCTTAGGGTTAGAAAACTCATTTCTTATATAAGGAAGAGGATGGCAGCCATATTTGATTCTGTATGAGTATCTAATATTTCCTAATATATAGTACATTTAGACATATAGCTTTCTTTGGCTATTTAGCTAGGATTGCAAGTGTTGTTTAGCACTACGTGTTCTTGATCGGGAATCCCGCCTCTTTCCTTGAGAGGCCTTTTGGAAGAGCTTTTCACTAAATTCCACTATTAGGCATTTGGCCAAGGCTTCACTCTTAATGTATAGCATAGTTCCTCTTGAAGATTTGTGTGTGTGTTGTAGGGCAGAAATTGTGCAGGTTTGATTTGGGAGATTTCTAAGCTAGATCTCATTGGAGGGAGGTTCCTTCCTCTTTGTAGGATAGTGAATAAGGCCCTGGAGCTTTATTGGCACATTTGGCATCAGGCCATAGCATATTTATCCCCTACAACACAGTTTCATTCCATGACTACATTATTTTAGTGAGTTGTTGTAGTGGGCAACCCAAAAAGGGCTGAAAATCCAAATTAAAATCTGGACAAACCATTTCTGGGTTTTTCTTGGTCTTGTGAGTAGAATCCATGTTTAAAATCTCAGATTATTATGAGCAATCTAACAACCTTCCCCAAATGGTTCTTATCTCTAGTAGCAGTAGTTTCCACCAGTAGTAGCAGTAGTAGCACAACGTTTCCAGTGCTTGGCTTCTTTAGTGTATTTCATCCATCTTGTGGCTTGATTGAATTCCTTTTGGATCATTGTGTAAATTCATATTTTTTGTTGTTTATAATGATATGATTCAGTTGTTTCTACTCATAGTTATAATGTCTTCATGAAAATTTCAGTTGCAGCATATTTCTGGCATTTTCCAGATCTTAGTGTTATATTCTTGTTTGTATCTATTTGGAATGCTACATTCGTTCTCTATTCCTTATTTTCCCATTTGGAAATATTACAGAGAGCACTGTGGAGCAACGAAATAATTTCGAACAGAAATATTCAGAAATCAGAATTCCAAACTTCTGGTAATTCAAACCTTGTAGTATAGAATTTCAGACGATGTCTTGATTAATTTTTTATTTTTTTTACATTTTATGTAGTATTTTTTACGCAGCAAGTTAAAAAATTTCAATTTGTTGTTCATTTTCAAAAAAAAAAAAAATCCATTTTACCATAAACCCTTCATTCTTTCTGCCCTTACTTCTTCCTAATTCTATGATATTAGAATTAGGGCTTTTCATTTTAGATTTATAGGGTTTTTATTGCTATATATATAGGCCTATGACATCCAACCCACGGGATGACTTGCATAGTCAGATCCCACTCCATGTCTGTCCCTGTGTGAATTTTTTTAATCGGTGCACCCTGTGTAACCTCGCGCACCGGTGCACTGTCTTATCCCAACACATCGGTGTGCCATATGTAAAATAGGTCACTGGTGCACTATTTCATTACAGCGCACTGCTCATGTACTATTTGGCAAAAACAATTTTTTATTTGTGTTAATCGGTACACATGTAACACATAACGCATCGGGTCTCCTAGTTGACAAAGAGCAGCATACGGTGGTCCGTTGTTTTCGCGGGGCATTTATAAGAATAGGATGCACTGCTCCCTCCACGACACCATATTCTACAAAAACTAACACTAGATGATTTTTATTATTTTTTCTGTGTTAATTGGTGCAGTGGTTAACATGTAACACACCGGTGCACCTTTTTGATATAGAGCACCGTACGGTGTTTCATACTATTTGGGTGGTGCGTTGATAAGAACACCACGCACCGACCTGGGTGCATACACCATGAAAAGTGCACCAATTACTTGATTTTTTTTTTACCCAAAAATTTGACAATCTATTTATAAAATATATTAATGAATGATATGGTACAGGTTTCATATTGATAAAGAAATGGATAACAAGAGATCAAGTAAAAAAAAATACTGATAACACATTAAGAAACAAAAAAAAGAAAAGTTCTTTGTAAATTCTTTAAAAAAAATATTATTTTTGAACTATATGTAAGTTTAAATAATATCTATTTTTTACTCTATATCATGCAGAGCCACAAAATGACGAAACTCAATAATATTATTTCTGATCTAGGACCAGATGAGCATAAAATCTTGATGGAAAAATTTCAAAAGTATGAATCAAGTGAATGAAAAAAATACTATCGATCCAATATGAGTTTCTTTTTTTAATTTTCGTTAATAATATACTTAAAATTATTAGATAACATGTTTCAAACAATCTATTAATTCACATCTGTTAAACTTTCTACAGGGTCCAACAACTCAGAAAAGGAATTTTGTTCTAAGAAAATGAAAAAATTTGAATTAAACTATTTAATTTTTATATTGACATATGTAAAGTAAATATAAAAAAAGTGATATTTATAAATGATATTTATAAATAATTCTAGAAAATTAGTTAAAGGAATATTACTTTTTCATTCCTTATTTTTTGTTGTTGTATGGTTTTTCTATTAAAAGTCTCACATGTCTCATTACCAATTCTCTAGAAAATCTTCGTGTAGTTTAGATAAAATTTAGTTTTCGGAATCATTGGATTGATTTTTGTATTGTAAGTGGAAAGAATGTCTATACATTCATTCCACTAGATCACTCAAACTTTTGTAAAAAAATTTCCCCCTTTCGTTAACCTCCAAGACCACTCTAGATGAGCTAAGGAGAAATTCATTATCATCTGCACATATCTAAATTTATTTCTAGATCTTTAAATCATTAGAAAGCAATTCAAATGTTACCTTCTCTAACAAGATCAGAAACTCAATCACCATCAGATGATATTGTAGTTTCCTCTGATTGCATTTCTTCAAACATTGCAACAGACATTTTTCCATTTGTATTTAGCTCTGTATGTTTCCAATATTTTACATACATGTTGTTTTCACAAACATCATTGGATTTTGTGTTGTCTATGCAAACATTAACAAAGCAAGAATATTTTCTTTTATCTAATGCAAACACATTTCTGGATGACTTTGTTTTAATTGAATGCAAATTTCGAGTCCCTTTTATTGTTTCAATGTCATTTCCAATTGATCTATCTACGTCTTCGATCCCAATATGCCAGAGAAACCTTTATATGGAAAATTAAAAGAATAATTTGTAAATATGATATCAAAATACAATCAAAGATAATCATTGCACGATAAATGTACAATGTTTAAAATTAGATTTCCAATAAAAATTAAACTGAATGTACCTTCGCACTTCCCTTGATGGGTTAGTCTCATGGCTTAGAGCAGCGATGCACCACTGAAAAACTTCTTTAGCATTCACAAGTCAGCTTGCAGAGGGGTTCCTTTGATATCTTCGAAGTGCTCATTTTATGCATGCTCCTGCACCGTCATGTTCTGCTTTTCCATGGCCAGTCTCAAAAAAAATCGAACAATGTTTAATGCAGGTTTTCTTATGAAGACAACACAACCAAAAGAATGATCGTGCAGATTTGAATTGACTTGCGCATCCATCTGACCATATCCAATGTTCATTGAATGTTATTCCACAATTTTTCAAGGAATCAGAAATTTTTCCAAAACAATTTTGTACAAAATATGTATCATGTGTACGATCGTCACTGATATAAAAGTGATATTCTTTAATGATATGTTGATTTTCACTTGTGATTTCTATATGATCGACGTTTTTTCAGCATGTCTATATAGAATATGGACGAGCATGGAGACTTGGTAAGAATGATAGTATTCACTCTGAATTTATTTTTGTGGAACAAATGTGTAGTTTTCTACAAAATCAATCACTGACAAAATGGTCCCTGGTGGAAAAATTTCACGATATTTTTTGAATTGCAAGTCTTGCCATCGAGATCTATGGGAATTCTTGGTGTATTTGTAAATTTCTGCCTCAAACTTTCTCAAAAAGTCTATCACCAAAATTTCATCTTCTAGTAATTCAATTCTTTTAACACTATTTTCACCTTGAATCGATGTATCGATATATTCATATCTCTTCCATTTCACTTTCATGTTGGAAAATGATTGATAATTTATATCATTACGATATTTGTTTTGAAATTTAGTCAAATTTCCACAATCATCGCATTATTTACCACCAACACATTTCTTTTTGTAAAATAGTTCATCGCTTTCTCTTTCACAGAGAATTTGAGATATGAAATCACTGATAGTGGAAGGAGGAGGTGAATCCTTCCATAATTTTCTACCAAAATCAAGGAATGTGTCATAATATAACTCAAATTCCACATGATAATGGCAACAACAAGTGTCACGTACAGTGATAGGTTTTACATACCATGGTTTTTTCTGAAAAAAAACACTGATTGAAACATGAATTTGATGATTCTCTTCTTTGAACTTGTTGAATAACTCTATCTGAGTGGTTTCCATGAAATATTTTTCATGTTCTTCGTACTGATTTCGTGCTATTATTCTTCGCATCACATGTCTTGCAGATGGCGAAGCACGCGAATTGTTCTTCCAGTATTCATATATTATTTTTTTAACATTTTCTCCAAGTCCATCTTTGTATGGTTGCCTACCAATAGCTCTCCAACAAGCCAGTTCATCATTTACATCTACTTGCAGCTGAAATTTCCGATGTTTGTGAAAAAAAATTCACGAGGTTCCTAATGCTCATGCCATAGATGTTACCAAACGATTCTCTTTAGTACTTGATGAAACCATTGCCATATTTATTCCTCTACGTACAATTGAAACATTTTTATCTCTAGATCTATTAATTGAATTTATAGTTCTACTTATATTTTGTATCACATTTTCCTTCATTTTTTATCTTTGGTTGATTTTCGAATACCCAGTAGTGTCGTAGCTTCTTTTAATTTCCTTAATGATAGGAGACCTTTTAACATTTGAGCTCGAACTGTCACCCGCTCATTTAAGAAATACTTTTCAAAAATACAGTTAACACGATATCGTATAACATGGTCGGGTTTTTTATCTCCATCTGTGTGAGTGTCAACATTTTCTAACATCTCATCATCAACACTGATTTCATCTGTACATATTCGAAAAAATAGTGCATAATAAGTTTACATATGCACAATAAATAACCAAATTAATAAATATATGTATAATTTCAATAATACGTGCATGTGTTCAATATATATATATATATATACATACTTTGGGATTCAATTTCTTCATTTGAATTTCCTTCAATATTTTCACCATCTTCAATCATTGGTTCAATACCTCTTTCACTTTCTCTTTCAAAATTTTGTATCCAATCATCAATGTTTTGATGAATATCTCTGTCTGTTTACATTAAACAAAATATTTAAATTCAAATTAGTTAATAAAACAAAAATTAAGCCTTACATTTTACACTAGGAAAATTTTAAATATATCAATAGATCATGTAATATTTACATTTACATACCTGCTTCAATTTCTGCTTGAGGTTGATTTTCCCCTTTGATATTTGAGAGAGCTTCTATCTTTCTTTTGCGAGATTGTCTTGTCTCTTCTCTACGTTCCTCAGGCTCTCTTTTTCGATCATATTTTCTCGCACAAGTCCTTCAATTTCCCATGATAATAGAGTATGAAGTTCAAAAAATTTCCTTCAAAAAATTAGACAATAACTCAATTAGAAAAATCATCACAAAATATTTAATTTAAAAAAAAAATCATTTTAAATTTTTTGCAAAAAATACATACTCCAATCCAAAACACTTACCTTAAAAATTCGAGAAAAAAACGTCTTATAAAAATGAAACGAAGCTCAAAATGTTTACTTCAACTCAAAACACGTACTATAAAAAAATTCACTTCAAAAAATACCTCCAACTTAAAAAAAAAAAGTCACTTTAAAAAATACTTCCAGAAAATGTCTTTTCGAAATTAAGCCCAACTCCATACTTTAAAAAAAAAGGAAGCAAAAAAAACATCCAAAAAAATGTATTACATACCTCCAAGAAATGTCCTTTGAATGTACGTCCAAGAAAATTCCTTAAACCCAAAACAATTCTTTGCAAAATCAGACTGTCTCCAAGAATTCGAAATTAAGCACAAATCCATACTTTAAAAAAAAATTGAACAAAAAACATCCAAAAAAATGTATCACATACCTCCAAGAAATGTCCTTTGAATGTACATCCAAGAAAATTCTTTAAACCTAAAACAATTTTTTGAAAAATCAAACCGTCTCAAAGAAATGTCCTCCAAGAAAATTCCTTAAACCCAAAACAATTCTTTGCAAAATTGGTCCGCCTCCAAGAAATGCCCTTAAACTCAAACCTCCAAGAAAATTCTTTAAATGCAAACCAAGACCTTTATAAAATCATACCAAATGTGCAAAATGTGCAAAAATTATGAATGATTTCGCGGCAATTTATATTGCCACGAAATGTGTTTTAGGCCAACATACCATTGAAGGATGTGATTGCGATCAATCGCAAAGGTGTCAATCGCATCGGACAAAAGCAGAGCATCGGAGCAATACATTAAAAGACTTGCGATTGCGATTGAAGCCTGGACTCGATGGGCTTATAAACTATGATTAACAAGTATTTGAGTTCCAATCGCATCGGCAAAGAACAGTGAACAGTGATCAATCGCATCAGAGCAAGGCAACTTGCAATTGCGATCAATCGCAATCGGAAATCACTGGGAGGAGAAATATATCGCATTGGAAAGCATGGCAAGTGGGCCTGAAAGGGCATTGGTTAAGTATTAATATGATTCTTTATTGAAGTCTCGGTTTGTTTGTTAAAACTTTATATAAGGATGCCAATTGTATTAAAATGTGTCGTGTGGACTATGGACCCACGGGCCTCGGCTTAAGGTGGAGGGTGATTACTAATAACTGTGATGTATGTATGTTCTGCTTGCGGAACTTTCGACATCAACAAGACACTTACTATATGAAAAGCATTGGAATATGCCCAGATTTGAAGTCAGCAGCTACACATATATAAAATTAAGGTTATTTTTTCAGACAAACTAATCAAAGTGGAGACTTTGTTTACTTTGAAGACTATGAACCGGATTCCATAATTTTTCAATATAGTCACTTGGTGTGTGTAGCACGCATAAAGTTGATAGAGGTTCAATCAAAGAAAAAAATGAAAATTAAGAAATGGAAAATGTCAAAATCCGATCATGAACGGATTATTGAAGATGGCATTCCATTGGAATTTTTTTGATTGAATTGCCCAACAATTTATTCTCTTTGGATTAAATATGTTTCAGAACTTCTAGTACACTCAACTAAAAATTGAGCTGCTTATGTTATTTGTGCAAGTGTTTGCACATGTACAAATTGTTTTGGTACATGCACATGTGCTCTAGTATCAACTAAAAGTAGCTTTTCTATACATGTGCATTGATGGAAAATGTTACATGTATCACGGATATATATATATATATATGTATATATATATATGTTCTAGAATGCAATTAATTGTTCAAGTAGTTTTACTATGTGCATTGATGAAAAATGATTCACGTACTCAATATATATGTTCTAGAATGCAACTAATTAGAACTAGTTTTTCTATGTGCATTGATGAAAAATTAGTTGGATTTTTTAGTAAAAAAGTATCCACATGTAAATAAATAATCTACAGTATAGTTTTGTACAAATATTCCTTTCAGACAAGAGACTCGGAGCACTTCTCCGACTTTTGGTGGGATTTGACCCACATCTCTATTCCTGATTGAAAATCTAGTACAAAATTTGTTTGTCCAATGGTCGGATATGTTCAATGTGCATTGATGAAAAATGTTACTTACATATTGGATATATATGTTCTAGAATGAAATTAATTATTCAAGTAGTTTTACTATGTGCATTGATGAAAAATGATTTAAATGTACTCAATATATATGTTCTAGAATGCAATTTTAACTAAAAGTAGTTTTTCTATGTGCATTGATGAAAAATTGTATTGGATATATACACGAAATGAATGTACCCAATTTTTCTTCTGAGCTTTTCTCGTAAAAATTATCCGTGCAATGTAAATAAAGCATCCACAGTATAGTTTTGTACGAAGGTTCCTTTCAGACAAGAGACTTGGAGCACTTCTCTGACTTTTGGTGGGATTTGACCCACATCTCTATTCCTGATTGAAAATCTAGTACAAAATTTGTCTGTCCAATGGTCGGATATATGTTCTATGTTCTAGAATGCAATTAACTAAATGTCATCAATTTACCAAATTATAAATAAACAAGGCTACCTATTTGAGTGCATTAATGACATTGACCCAAATTCAACAAACATATATGTACTTCTTATATTTCCAATCAAAATTAAAGGGATAATTTGTACATATATATACTTCTTTAAACTATTTTTTCAATTAGAGCTCAATTGATACATGGTTAGTTGCATTGAAAAGCTATGTTCTTCCTATTGGAAACTTTTTCACTCAAACAAGACTATGTAGAGATCATAAGCAATCTTAAGATTCCAAATGTACTTCAACCATCCAAAACTTGAGTTTTAAAAACTTTTTGATTAAATCAAAACAATACAAGTCACATAGGAGTCTTCTATCTAAGCCAAATGTAGATTGAAACCATCCAAAACTTAGATCAAAACATTTAACATTATATCAAAACATTTAACATTTAACATTTAACATTTAACATTTAACATTAAATCAAAATTAAAGAGATTTACATATAACTACTTCTTTACTCTTTTTGATTAAATCAAAACAATACTTCACACATGGGAGTCTTCCATCTAGGCAAAATGTAGATTGAAACCATCCAAAATTTAAATTAAAACATTTAACATGTTATATATCTTGAAACATTTAACATTTAACATTAAATCAAAATTAAAGGGATTTACATATAACTACTTTAATCTTTTTGAATATATCAAAACAATACTTCAAATAAAAGTATCTTCCATCTAGGCCAAATGTAGATTGAAACCATCCAAAACTTGGATCAAAACATTTAAAATAAATAACATTAAATCAAAATTAAATGGATTTACATGTATACAACTACTTCTTTACTCGTTTTGATTCAATCAAAACAATACTTCACATGGGAGTCTTCCATCTAGGCCAAATGTAGATTGAAACCATCCAAAACTTAGATCAAAACATTTAACATTATATCAAAACATTTAACATTTAACATTAAATCAAAATTAAATGATTTACATATATATAACTGTAATGAACATAATGTACATAGCGAGACCCGTCTCCTGGGTTGCCTAACTAGCCAACACCAGAGGGGGTATGAATCAAAAAAACAGAAAAGGGGCTGCCCATAACCGGGAATAATATAAAGATGACCTGACATCAGGCTAGTTATCGATGTGTGTAGCAGGATTCTCCTCCAAAATTGGACAATTGTAGTCCTCCGGATCATCATCTACTCCCTTGGAGTGCTGGGAGGTGTTGTCGTTGTTCGCGCCATTGTTGTTGGAGCTCGTCGAGGTGGATTTGACTGGAAGAGATGCCGACTTCCTAGTGTCCTGGAGCTGATGGGCTGGGATGGCAGACTTTCTCCACCTCTTCCTGGAACTAGAAGCACCTTCATCTTGCGGCTCCTCCTGAAAAGAGATGTAAATGGTCGTCGTAATTCGCGGTCTGCCCATAGCACTAGTGAAGTGAAATTGTGCTTCATTGCTTGTTGGAGGAGGGTGGCTACCTGTGTCATGGATGGGAAGAGGAGGGTGAGAGCTAGCACTCCTACCCCCTCCATCCCTACCCCCACCTCCCCTTCTGCAACGCATCCGTTGTCTACACATGGGGTCTTCCATAGGCCAATTGTAGATTGAAACCATCAAAAACTTAGATCAAAACATTTAACATTATATCAAAACATTTAAAACATTTAACATTAAATCAAAATTAAATGGATTTACATTTTAAAAAAATTTAACATTAAATCAAAATTAAAGGGATTTAAATTAAATGTAGATTAAAATGGTATCCAAAACTTGAGTTTTAAAAACTTTTTGTTTATATATCGTGCAACATTACTTCACATGCCATGTCAATTATAGTTCAACTATCCAATAGAAACATTTAACATTATACCACATGTGCCAAATGTAGATTTAAACCATCCAAAACTTAAGCTTTAAAAACTTTTTGATTATATACCGTGCAACATTAAAACATTAAATATCACATGCAAAATGTAGATTGAAACCATCCAAAACTTGAGTTTTTAAATCTTTTTGATTATATCATACATAACATTACTTCACATGCCATGCCAATTATAGTTCAACTATCCAGTAGAAACATTTAGCATTATACCACATGTGCCAAATGTAGATTGAAACCATCCAAAACTTAAGTTTTAAAAACTTTTTGATTATATATCGTGCAACATTAAAACATTAAATATCACATGTGAAATGTAGATTGAAATCATCCAAAACTTGAGTTTTAAAAACTTTTTGATTATATGTCACCCAAAATTACTTCACATGCTATGCCAATTATAGTTCAACTATCCAATAGAAACATTTAACATTATACCACATGTGCCAAATGTAGATTGAAACCATCCAAAACTTAAGTTTTAAAAACTTTTTGATTATATATCGTGCAACATTAAAACATTAAAAATTTAAAACATTAAACATTTAAAACATTAAATATCATATGTGAAATGTATATTGAAACCATCCAAAACTTGAGTTTTAAAAACTTTTTGATTATATCATACATAACATTACCTCACATGCCATGCCAATTATAATTCAACTATCCAATAAAAACATTTAACATTATATCACATGCCAAATGCAGATTGAAACCATCCAAAACTTTTAACTTTTAATTTAACAAAAAATTATAGATCACAACATTACTTCACATGCCAAATGTACTCCAAACATCCAAAACTTAAATTTTAAAAACAAAACAAATTATAACACATCATTACATAACATGCCAAATTTAGTTCAGATGACAACATTAATTTATAGATGACAACATTACTAGTAGTTCAATTATCCAAAAAAGTTTTAAAAACCAAACAAATTATATAACAACATTACTTCACATTCAAATGCCAAAAGTACAAAAACCATCCAAAAATTAACTTTTTGGAACAAAACAAATTATATTAACATTGTAATAAAATATGTCCAAAAATTGTAGATCTCACAAGTATCAAACTGTATCAAGTTATATATATATATATATAGATGAGAGTGCATCTAGATAATATATAAAAAGGAAAATTTAGGACTATCTAAATCTTGCAATCAAATCTACAAATCATGTCCATCAAATAGAGATGGATCTAGCATCTTTCCTATCAGGGTCTCAATCCCCGCACTATCATGTGAAGCATCATGGGAAACCTACATACACAATGCACATGTACTTGAACATTAAAATTTGATGTTTTAAAAATGAGTGAGAATATATATATCTAGAACTTCATGTAAAAAAAAAAATATAACAAAAAAATCATGCAATACCTCATGAGGTTCCCTCTCCATTTGATGAACAAGTTCTGCTCCCATAGGAACATCTGTAGCAGTAAACTGTACAATATACATGTACAATTATATATATATATATATATATATTAAAAAATTTCAAATGAAAATGCACGTGTACATATATAAACTTATTTTCAATAATATTAAAAAAAAAAAGTTAAAGACAACTTGTTCAAATGGTGTGGATGTTCCTATCTCCGTCGCTAGAGTCCGTGGATTAAAGAAATCTTCTATAGGAACCTAAAGTCAAAAAATTTAAAATAACTCAATATATATATATATATATATATATATATATATATATCAATTTTTAATGGAACTTTTTGAGGTGGAATATATATATATATAACTTTTAAACATAAATTTTAAAAGTGAAAAATTGTCCATACTTGTGGCTCATCTCCTAAGGAAGGAGAAGGTACATCTCCCAAGGAAGAAGAAGGTACCGCCATCCCAAAAACATTGGACGGAATCGGAATCTGTTAAAACATTTTATCATTATATATACATACATGTACATGTGTGCACAATTATTTATTTTAAAATATCACTTAAAAAACACTAGCATTTGCCAACATATCTTGATGGTGAGACCCATCTGCATTGTTTGAGCCAGAGGTCCCAAACGTGATATTAACATTTTCGTCATGCATCATGTGTGAGAACTGCAAATGGTGTTTTAACATATAATGATACATTTTTGTTAGATTAATGTACATACAAATAAATGTATACATGTACATACACATGTATTTATTACAAATTGTACACATGTATATGTATATTAAAATAATTTCAAACCCTAAGGTCATTAACACATACCGTTCCCATGCCCTCTTTCTCATGAAGAATTAGGTCTTGAAAACCATTGCAACAATTTTTTGCATATATTCGGAGATCTTCAACATTCATGTTGTCAATCTCTTCATCTGTACAATACGCAAAATTGGCACATGTATTTTCACGTGCTCTTTGTTGATTTAGACAAACATCGACTCCACCCAATCCACTGTAAACATTGTCGATCATGACATCCCTTGCTTCTTGACTTATTTGAGAAGTCGCATCCATGTTTGACCGCATAGTTTCAACCCGAAAAGGTCAACTCACCAATGGTGGCTCAGGGCGAGGCAACTCCACATCTCGCTTAGCGCCCTTACAGTCATACAATCGACCTTTCCCCAGACCAAAAAATTCTGATGGAAGGTCATTGTAGTTGGGTTTCATACCCAAAAAATATTCTGCGTAAAACATTTGTACAAAATAAACAGGAACCTCGCCGTTCCATGGGAGCCTTCCATAGGCCGCAAGGTGCCTATCATACAAATAGCGAGCTATATTTGGGAGCTTGAAATATTGCACCTTCACCATTTTTCTTTTTGGCCCTTCCTTGAAATTAAACATTGAATTTGCCACATGTTTTATAACTCTTTGTTTTACATCCTCCCATTTATCTGGACCCATTACTATTTTCTTTCTCTTTCTCATCACTTCTACAAATGTATCAGTCGTTGGCCCGAGATTTTTGTACACATTCACAATTTCACCCAATGAATGTGTAACTATTTCGAGGCTTTGTCAACTCTCAGCAGGTAGAGTCAAAGCCACGAGATCTCTCTGCAATTTTTCATGAATATTTTCACACATTTGTAAGGTGCATTGTGCCATGTTTGTTTCCCATGGTATATCAGAAATGTCGGCCAGATAAGTTGTGCTGGGTAGACAACCTTCTTTTTGAAAGTAGCGTTCTGCCCTGTGTCTATTTTGACCACTAGTTGGAACATTTTCGGCGTCTGCATCAATTTTTATAAAATTTTGCATATTAGAAAAAACTCATGTAAAAAAAATTGTACAAATTAAATGAAAAAAAATATTGAAATTGATGGCAACCTTAACATGGTTGGTTAGCATCTTCTCCACCATGAAACTGTTGAGACCCAGAATGACCCTACTGAGAACCAAACCCAAAACGACCTTGCTGAGAACTAGCACCACCAACCGCTGATTTGCCTTCGTGGGAATAAATATCACCCCCTTCACGCAACCTGCTACCACTCATTGATGGCCCTCTAAGGGGATTTGAACCACCACCAACCTCTCGAGATGAGAGAGAAGCTTTATAAACAAATACAAATTTATAATCAATTGGAAAATACATTCATGTGTACATATAAATACATACACATATTCATTGATTAAATTGTGTGAACCATACCACGACTGGGTGAACCATGGGCATGCTCCACGGATGGAGTAGAGACCCTTCTCTTCTTATCTCCTAAAAATTAAAAAATTAAACTTATTAACAACTTTAATTTATCTCACAAAGTTAATAAAAAATCAATTCCATATGTACACACATGTATGGAGATTTAAGATTATATTTAAATATCGTGAACATCCCCCGATCCCTGAACCCCCATATGGGATTCCGTTGATCTTCTTCGTTCATCCTCCATGATATATATATCTATTGGTGGAAATTTACAGAAAATAGATTTCAGAAAATTAATTTGTAATTTAGTGTACACAAATTATGTAGAACACAACTTTCAAAGCAATAATTGATGTGTGAAACTAAATTTAAGAAAAAAAGAAATTATAAAAATGATAAGTTCAACAAATTTTTCTTTACATGGTGGGAGAACACTTGGTATAAAATTGGAAAAAACACATGGTCATTAAAAAAGAAGTGAAACTGCATTTAAACAAACTCCATTTAAACAAAAATTTGTTGAAGTCCCTGCATTTTAATTTTATAAAAATGTGAAGTTCACCAACTTGCGCTTTACATGGTGTGGTGGGAGCACACTTGGTATATAATTGAAAAAAGCACATGGTCATTAAAAAAGATGCATTTGTAAGTACACAACACAAACATATCCAAGATATGTTACAATGTCCATCAATAAATTTTGAAGGAGAGCGTCTCAACACTAATTCATCTTTGAGAGATGAATCTTGAATTTTTGAAGAAGAGCATCTCAAAACCAATTCATCTTTGATAGATGAATCTTGCATTGGAATTTCTCTATATAATTCTAATTCATCTTTGATAGATGAATCATGAATTGGAATTGCCCCATGCAATAGATTAGCAAACATCTTATTCACATTTGTACAATGCCTTATACTAAAAAATTGAAATTAGCTAACAATATTTTTTGCTATTCCATGCAGTTCTTTTAGCCTCTCCTTCTTAACTTGGCACACGCCATTCACTTGGTTGCACACAAGTTTAGAATTAGTGAAAACTACAATTCCATTTGATCCATACTCCATCGTTGTTCCCAATCCTTCTATCAATCCAATATAATATGCCTCATTGTTTGTTGTTCTTCCTAGTATATTCATTTTCCTTTGGACGACTTTGCTAGTCACAATATTGGAAAGCACATATGTAATCACTGCTTTCCCTGGATTGGAATAGCAAGAAACTTTTATGCATAATTTCTATTTTTCAACCATATTTAATGGTTTTCTTATCCTTGAAAAAAACAAATTCAATAAAAATATATATATTAAATTGACAGTTATTGCAAATGCATGAGAGGAATGACACAAGATCATGAGGTAAATGACATGTGCATTGTTTATCTTAAAGTTTGACTTTAAAATTTTATGGTAGAGTTCACATCTAAAATTAATGGGAGGAAGCCTTTAGTTTGTGGGAGAAATGACACATGTACACAGTTTACCTTAAATTGGCTGAGTTTTATGGATATTAAAGGAAGCCTTTAGTTTGTGGGAGAAATGACATCTGTACATAGTTTACCTTAAAGTGGTTGTGTTTTAGGGATATTAAAATGAATAACTTATATTTAGATCAATTCCAGAGATTGACTGTAGGGAAATTTACTAGATATGTCACCTCTCATAAAAAATGAGATCCAAAGGCTACCTGGCCCTTTACAGACTCTGCCTATAGAACTTGTAGAATTAAACACTAGACCTATCCCAATTTTACCGTGTGAAGGGTGTAGAGAACCCATGCAATCACTCAAGGTTGTATTATTAAACCTTTGGTTTAATGATCTTCAACCTTTGGCTGTAGATCCTTCAACCTTTGGTTGTACTTTGAAGGTCCTTGACCTTCATCCTTCAACCGGAGGTTGTAGATCCTTCAAAGCCTCTTGTTAGAGAAGCATTTGAATATGTGAGAAACAAATTAGGAATAGTTCTTGTAAATTATCTTGTTAGAGAACCATTTGAACATGTGAGAAACAAATTAGGGATAGTTCTTGTAAATTATTGTCACTTATTTGACTTCAAAAAAAGAGCCTATGAAATTGAGTGCAATATCTATGTGGTAGAGTACACAATATATAAGAGGGAGAATACAATATATTTGACTTCAAAAGAAGAGCCTATGAAATTAAGTGCAATATCTATGTGGGAAGGAATAGAAAGAGTAATATGATTGTGTCAATAATTTGAAGTATTCAAGAAAGATAACAAAGGACCATCAAAATTGAGTGCAATATCTATATGATCAAGTGTCAATAATTTGAAGTAGTTAAGAAAGATAACAAAGGACCATCAAAATTGAGTGCAATATCTATATGATATCTATATGATCAAGTGTAAATAATTTAAAGTAAAGAAAGATAACAAAGGACCATCAAAATTGTGTGCAATATCTATATGATTGTGTCAATAATTTGATAATTTGAAGTAGTCAAGAAAGATAAAAAAGGACCATCAAAATTGAGTGCAATATCTATATGATCAAGTGTAAATAATTTGAAGTAAAGAAAGATAACAAAGGACCATCAAAATTGTGTGCAATATCTATATGATTGTGTGAATAATTTGATAATTTGAAGTAGTCAAGAAAGATAACAAAGGACCATGAAAATTGAGTGAAATATCTGTGGGAGAGTACACAATATCTAATGGGGAGAATACAATATATATGACTTCAAAAGAAGAGCCTATGAAATTGAGTGCAATATCTATGTGGGAGAGTACACAATATCTAAGGGGAGAATAGATATAAGGAAGGAATAGAAAGAGTAACAAAAAGCATATGATTGTGTCAATAATTTGAAGTAGTCAAGAAATTTAACAAAGGACCATCAAAATTGAGTGCAATATCTATATGATATCTATATTCAATCAAGTGTCAATAATTTTAAGTAAAGAAAGATAACAAAGGACCATCAAAATTGAGTGAAATATCTATATGATTGTGTCAATAATTTGATAATTTGAAGTAGTCAAGAAATATAACAAAGGACCATCAAAATTGAGTGCAATATCTATGTGTGAGAGTACACAATATCTAAGGGGGAGAATACAATATAAGAAAGGAATAAAAACATTAACAAGAAGCATATGATTGTGTCAATAATTTGAAGTAGTCAAGAAATATAACAAAGGGCCATCATCAAATTCAAATTAAAAGATCAAGTAGTCTTCTTCATGAATAATAAGCATTAATTAGGTTCATCATTTAAAGGGTTCATTTTTTAATGAAAAAATTTATGAATAATATGGAATGAATCATTGTACAATATGATAAATCTTGTATTTAAATGACATTTGATCTATGAATAAAAAATAAAATGGGATCATCTCTTAATATATATATATATATATATGTATGTGTGTGAGAGAGAAATGAAAAGCAAAGGTAAATTCCACCAATCCTAAAGGAGCATGTCCTAATACATTAAATTATGTTTGTTTTCTAGAAGCATTAATCATGAAGAGTCATCAGATCCACATTTCTACCATGTACTATAAATTCAAGTTAAAGGAGCATGTCCTAATACATTACTATGTTTGGTTTCTAGAAGCATTAATCATGAATTTTCTTTGAGATCCACATTTCCATCATACTATTTGCAAGTTCACATTTCCATCATGCTATTTGCAAGTTCTATATGAAGATATGTAGTCTAATAACTAATTAGTTCACATTTCCATCATGCTATTTGCAAGTTCTATATGAAGATATGTAGTCTAATAACTGATTAGCAAGTTGTGATGTCCTAATACTTTATTATGTTTGGTCTCCATCATACTATTTGCAAGTTCTATATGAAGATATGTAGTCTAATAACTATACAGTATAGCCCATATAACATATAACGAACTTTGACAGTATGAGCAAAGAGTCAAAAAATAGAGAGGCCTCCCAGTAGAGTTCCACCTGTTCATCAAGGTAAGCAACATAATATCGGAAGTGAAACAATGACACCACTAAACATATGTGAAATTAGATATTAAATTGACATTTATTGCAAATTACATGTGCATGTTTTATCTTAAATTTTGACTTAAAAAGTTTATGGTAGAATTCGTGTCTAAAATTAATGGGAGGAAGCCTTTAGTTTGTGGGACAAATGTCGTGCATGTAAACAATTTACCTTAAAGTGGTTGTGTTTTATGGATATTAAAATGAAGAACTATTAAGATCTATTACAGAGATTCATAGTAGGGACATTTACTAGATATGTCACATTCCATAAAATATGAGATTCAGAGGCTACTTGGCCCTTTACAGACTCTGCCTATAAAACTTGTAGAAGTTGAGAAATTTACATTGAAAATTTTACTTGTGAGAAATTTACATTGAAAAAATATAGAGATTCAACTAGGCTTGTGAAAAGTACAAGTGGACAATGTATAATTCTACTTAGAAAAGTCTTTGGTTTAATGGTTAAGCAAGAAAGAGTCGTTACTTTCTCTATCTAGAGTAGAAGTGGAATACATAGTAGTTACTTCTTTTTGAGTGTTTTGGATGAAATGGGCTCTACAAGATATTAAGGTAAAATCATATGATTGTGTCAGTAATTTGAAATAGTCAAGAAATATAACAAAGGACCATCAAAATTGAGTGCAATATCTATATGATCAAGTGTCTATAATTTGAAGTACTCAAGAAAGATAACAAAGGACCATCAAAATTGAGTGAAATATCTATATGATATCTATATGATCAAGTGTCAATAATTTGAAGTAAAGAAAGATAACAAAGGACCATAAAAATTGAGTGCAATATCTATGTGGGAGAGTACACAATATCTAAGGGGGAGAATACAATATAAGGAAGCAATAAAAAGTGTAACAAGAAGCATATGATTGTGTGAATAATTTGAAGTAGTCAAGAAAGATAACAAAGGAACATCATCAAATTCAAATTGAAATATCAAGTAGTCTTCTTCATGAAGAAGAAGCATTAACTAGGTTCATCATTTAAAGGGTTCATTTTTTAATGAAAAAAATTATAAATAATATGGAATGAATCATTGTACATTATGATAAATCTTGTATTTAAATGACATTTGATCTATGAATAAAAAATAAAATGGGATCATCTCTTCATATATATATATATGTGTGTGTGTGTGTAAGAGAGAAATAAAATGCAAAGGTAATATGTGTGAGCATAAACATGTTAACTTCTTAGTTAAAAATCAAAATTTTAAAGTTGAAATTACTAAAAAGTTTTCTCTGGATCACAAATCACTATATCATAACAATGAGACAAAGCAAACCATAACCCACTTATAATAGAGGGATAAAGGGACTCGTCTCACCTACTCAAAACCTAAAGACATAATAATGAAAAAGAACATAAGGATGAAAAAACAATACACTTGTCATAATTGTCAAGCAAACCATAACCCACTTATAATAGAGGGATAAAGGGACTCGTGTCACCTACTCCAAACCTAAAGACATAATCATGAAAAAGAACATAAGGATGAAGAAACAATACACTTGTCATAATTATCATAAACTTATAGCTAGTTTAATATTTCTAGCTACATGGTACACAATAACACATGGTACAAAATAACACATTGATTAGTTCAGGTTATATTAAGGTTAACATGGCTAACTCAGAAGGTATAAGTTCAAGTTGATTAGTTCAGGTTATATATTAAGGTATATCAAAAGGTATAACATCACAGATTTCATGGCTAACTCGGCCAAGAAATTTTGTTTCAACATTGTAGCAACAGAATTCAATATTTTTTAACGACGTCAATATTCAATATGGAAATAATACTCATAAAATCGAAAAGAGCTACTCAATCTGACCTATTTGACTGTACATGAATAAACATATATTCATATATTATTGTATGATGTATGTATTTCATAGAGAAATTTTGTAGATCAATATTTTCAATGAACTTTCCACCCATCAAAGGTTCTCTTTATTTCCCAACACTTCTTAATAGGAGCAAATAATAACAGCAGGGTTCATATATGATTACCTGGCATGTCAAATTACCAAAATTGGGCTATGTTACATTGCAAGTAATTAACAACACAACTGGGAGTGGGGGAGTGGACTCTCACACTCTGACAGTAGGGATGAATTTAATAAAAACATGGGCTACAAAATTCTTATACTGAAAAATCAAAATCAAATAAAACTCTTACATTCAAAATCAAAATTATTACAGAAACATTGGGGCACAAAGTTTAACTCCCTTTCTATATGGTTTTTGGCCCTTCTCTGGTTCGGTATGGTTCAGTCTCATCTATCAGTTGGTCAGTCTCACGTAGTTCATATCAGTCTGAAAAGAATAGTGTCGGAAGATGGGTTCCGGAGATCCAAGATATCTTCTTTTCATAAGTAGATTTACTACGGGTATGGAAGGAAGGCGTAGTTGTACCTCCATTCATAGATTGACCTGCCTAATAAGGAAGGCATCGAGCGACCCGCTCGCCGTGCAGTGGTGAAGGGAGTAGATAGCCGTAATGTTGGGATTTGTTAGCTAGGTTTTGGGCCCTTCAAAACCAGTTTGGCCAACCAGGAGGCTAAAGGAAGTGATCCGCCTATAGTTTTCACATTGACCGAAATTTCACCTGCCTAAGAAACATTGGGGCACAAAACTCTACTACAAAAAATTCAGACAAAGAATATGTTGGGTTGCAAAAATCTGCATTCTGCTACTTTGATCACATTTAAATTTGCATATTGAACACAAAACACATTGCATTACAGAACACATTACAGAACATATTGCATTACAAATTTTTCCCTTGTGAAAAACAGAGCAGGAGCAAGACAAATACCTGGTAATTTTCTCGCTTGAAGTTGTCGCAGACCAACAGCTCGGACAGAAGCAGCCCTAGACCAGCAGTAACACAGATAGAAAAATGCGCGAACAAACAGACATAGAAAAACGCGGTAAACAAATAAAATTTGTGGTCGATATATTTATAAGAACTAGTTCAGCCGAACTATTTTAAGAGTAAAATTTCGGCCGAAATCAAAGTTCGATTGAACTTTTGTTGCTGGTTTTTCCATCTCCAGCAAAAATTTTGTTTTCCCACGTCGTCAGTGTGCCGTCAATCTAAACATAAGCACGAGTTCGGCTGAACTTTCTTAGAAAGTTCGGCCAAACTATCAAATAGTTCAGCCGAAATTTATAAAAGGTTCAGCCGAACTATTGCTGAAAAAAAATTTCCGCCCCCGATTCTCACAAAAGTGTAACCCATCTTCACATATCTGCCCTTTATCGTCATGTTACATTTCAGGAAGATTATGAAAAACTCAAAAGATGGACGAGCTAATATTAGAAATATGCCAGAAGGAATGTCCAAAAAGGTGTACAAGGAGATGGTCAAAGAAATGGAAAAAATTGCATCGCAGGAGGATCCATCTCAACAACAACGTGCCTCAAATGTAATATGTAATGATTGAATTTTTCAATCATTAGGTACAATAAATAAACAATTTAGCATTAAATATTAATTTTCAAGTATTTTCTTGCAAAAAAGAAAAGAAAATGGAACCCATTTAGCACATAAAACATGACGACAAGGAAGAAAAGGGTTGATATCTAAGTTTGTGAGTAATTATTACTTCCTTATAACAACTCAACTAGATTTCATTTTTGTATATTTTAAGTTTTTTTACAAAAATCGTCATTGAATGCCTTCAAACAGATGCTAACATACAAATAAGAACCATCAGATGAATTGATTGACAGTGGGTTAAATATGAGTTGTGAGTATATGTTGGCATATCAGAAATTAAATGTGTAATTTGTAAGCATATACCGATCTTGTTTTACTTAGCTCCGTCTATAATTAATAGAACAAAAAAATCGTTTATATTAAATATATGATTTGTTATGGGGTATAAAACTTGTAGGAAACAAAGTATGGAACTATGCCAACATATGAAATTTTGAAAGTTGGCATACTACATGGTTTATAAAGAATGTGTCTATTTCATGAGTCAATTGTTGCTATGGTATGCCATTTCTTTTCGATTTACATTGATGAATATTATTTAATATTGCAATTTTCATTATTCTCACCAATATATATACAGTAATTACAGTTTATTTTTATGTTTGTAGATGGAAGGTGATGAAGAAGTAAACAATCAACGACGTGAACAAAACATTCTTGAAAATAACCCAAGTCATGGAACTTGCTCCAGAAGTAATAGCAGTTCAAGCAAATAATGATGATCATTACATTTGGATATCAGAGCAAGGCTTTGTATTGTTTGAAATATTTTTTTGTGAAATTAGACATTTTGTTTAATGTAATGGACATAGTGTCCCAATTGAAATACAAAGGGATACCAATAACTATCTCATTTTGTATGAAAAAGACTTTCTTATATATATATATATATATATATATATATATATATATATATATATATATATATATATATATATATATATATATATATATATATATATATAATAGAATATGTTTTAATTTATTCTATTGCATTCTCCTTTGTCGTTTTGAAATTTAACACCATTGATTAAATTTATGGATGATTAATATTATAATGAAGAGATGTGAAATATGATGATATGATATAACAAATTAATCCAAACATCACATTCAAATGCACTAATAAAAATTTAATTAATATGAATACTATTATAAGATATGTGTCGTCTTTTAATGAATAATGAATTTTAAAAGATCACAATAATATGATATGATATAACAAATTAATCCAAACATCACATTCAAATGAATTAATAAAAATTTAATTAATATGAATACTGCTATAAGATGTGTTGACTTTTGATGAATAATGAATTTAAAAAGATCACAATAATTGCACTGTCATAGGTCGATGTTTCTAAAAAATACAAAAAGAACACTAGTGCGTGTTAGTTAGTGTACACCGGTGCATTTGTATGATACAGTGCACTGGTGCATTTCTATGACCTATGGGCACCGCACAAATACCATACCAATTATAAATCTCGACGTGTTTGGGCGATACTGCACACCAGTGCGTTTATGTGAGACTACACATCAGTGCACTTGTAAGAACTATGGGCAACGTACAAATACCTATATGAATTAGAACAATCAGTGTGTTTGTTTGATACTGTGCACCGGTGCACTTATATAAGAATACGTACCAGTGCGTTGATATGACATATGGGCACGGCACAAATACCAATACGAATTAGAATAGCTCCATGTGTTGTATCACCTATAGTGCACTTAGTGCAGTTGTATACATTTACAGCTTGATGCATGCACGTTCCACTGCCCCGGCCGATCGTCTATATGACATGCACCAGTGTGTTGACATCTTGGTAGCGCACCGATAAAAAAACATTTGTAATAACCTCCGGCCACCCAGGTATTTTTTAGTTGTGTTAAGATTCTGTTAAAAGCTCCGCCAAAACCTCTGTTACCAAAAATATATGTTGTAGAAAATGTTTTTTGACAATTTTGACCAATTTTATAACACCAGAAACCTCCTTTATAACCTCCAATAGAGGGTCTTCTCCTTTTAGTGACAAGACCCAAACCAACGCTTCTAAGTGTCTCACTTTCGATGCTAACGGAAGTTTTACCTGAATCGACATTTCCAAATGGTCGTCGCTCTTCTGACATGACCAACTAGTTTTCTTTCTTCTGATGTTTCCCCATAAGTGGATAGTAGAGTCAAAATATCGACGATACAAAATAATATTGAAAAAAAATGTTGGAGGATTAAGCAAAAGAATTTCATATGGTTTAAGTGTTCCTTAAATACAAATCATTCCCTTCTGCTTTCGTTTTTCCTTGGAGAAGGCTTAGGTGTAGTCACCCTTCATTGTGCACTTTCTAAGACTAGTTGGACCTTTCACACAGCAAATATTTTCACCTTTGATATAACCGCTTTCTTAAAAAACCAAGAGTATTCTTATTTTTCCTTATCCCAACCTCCTTAGCCCACAGAACTATCACAACCTCTCTCAAAACTAGCATACAGAACTTGACCTCTAGCACATAGAACTGGTCTATAATTCGACCTATAACCAGGTCTCAAACTCAACCTCAACAAGGCTTGTCCTTCAACCAGAACAAGCTTAAAACTCACCTTCTAACTAAGATTGTAACTTGGACTCAATACGGCTTGGCGTTGAACCAAATAATTCTGCAACTCACCTTCTAACCAAGACTAAAATTTGGCCTCAGCATGGCTTGACCTTCAACTAGAATAAGTCTGCAAATTTCCCTACAAAAGATAGATAACCGTTCCCAAAATTATGCCAAAAATCCTCACACATAAAACTTCTCCAACTTAGCTTCCTTCCTCTAAATAATTCTACTCACTACTCCAACTAAACCTTGACTCAATTCGATCTTTTCTTTTCTTAGCTTACATCTCGTGTTAGACTCGACATTCCTCCTTTAGTTCAAATATATGGTCTATCTTATACCTCATTCCTCACACACACATGTTGATTTATAAATGAGCCACATAAATGGCCTTATTTATACTAAACAAGTGAGAGTTCAAGTTGTCTTGGGGCTAACCTATCCACTAACAGGGTCGACTTGTACAAATCCAAAATAATTAAAACGGATATATTCAAAAATTAATTCCCCATCAACCTTGAGGAGTTAGAAGGTCTGCCATATATCTTAGAAAGGTCTCAAAATATGTTATTTTATTATGTAATTTCCTCTTTCACTTGGACAAACTTTTTTTGAGCCACTTACATGAAAAAAATTGTGCAAGTCATTGCAACTCATCGTGATTGCTCCTCCTAAAAATAATTTTAAAAAAATTCTCTAAAATAACTAAAATTCTAAGTCTTAGTAGGTGGGTACCCCTAGATAACTAAAGGGTATCTACATGACACCATTCTGCAATTCATATTTTTTACGCCAGTACATAGTCTTACAGGAATTGATACATTGTGTGATATACATTTCATATATGGTTCCAAAGTTTTTATTATACTAATAGTATCAATACACTTACAAGATTAACAACAACAATTTCATTGTGGGAATTGTTTCATCACAATTCCATGATCAGTCTTCATTGGAAAAATATGCTTCGCAATGTGATTACATTTCAGGTGCATAATAGAAATTGAGTTTCAATCCAAAAATGTATTGTTCTAGTCATAAATTGTATATATGTATATCAAGTTATTAAATCACGTTGTTGAATATTTTACATTAAGTTATAAACCCATTGTTGTTAGGTTATCATAAAATTTGTGCCCCCCCCTCAAGCACTAAAAGTATATATAGAATAACCTAGGTCATATAATTTATAGTGTTGGGTGGATCATGGATGTAAATGTTGGTTGTTAAAATATTAACCATATCATTTGGTGTTTTGTGATGGCCCTCACCATGGGCATAAGTACATTCTCTCACATAGACATTTAAGTATGGCATAGCCTTGCCAAATTTAACTGATACATAAAATATGACCAATAATAAAATGGTGAAAGCTTAGTCATCCCTTTGGATCTTTAAACCCTATGTAAGATTGCAACACTCTATGTCACATACTCAGAGTGGTGCATGGTGTAAACTAAACCACACAAGGATCATCTATGTCATGCATGTAGCATTAATTTCAAACAAAATCAAAATAGCCATATAAGAAATTACAATTGTAAATGGTTATGCCTCTACCAGCAAAGGATAACATGTATACAACATGATAAAATATTTTCGACCACATCATCGTAAATTTTTATTACATGGATGATATTGGTGATGTATACATCCTCATGCAAATAATATTTATGAAGTCCTAAGTGTTTGGTCTGTGGCAATATCAACTTAAATAATATAGATTAATATTTGGTTGCTAGCTGAAGTTATTAGGCGTGACTTGATTTTATCTCACCACTCCTTGGAGAACACATCTTGATTTTCACCTGAAGGGTGGTATTTGGCATATGATGTAGCTCTTAAGGAGAAGTTGAGCTCAAGGGCTCACTATAACTCTTTTCTAGTGCTTACAATGATTGAAAGGAACCGAAAAAAACTAGTTCTAGAATAGATAAAACACATTGGCCACGGGTACAGGGATTATTTCATCTCAACTTCCATTGTTAGTGATAATTTTGAAAAATATTGAACTTTTTGATCCGTTGAACCTCATGCCACGAGTTAAGCCCAACTACACTTTTCTTTTCATTGCTACCATTTGTTTTTGTTTTCTATTATGTGTGCCATTAGATTGAGTTTTGTTGTTTAAAACTCCCCAAACAACCCTGATCACCTACGCATTTAGGTTGTTGTACCTAGCTTTCACTATTTTCCTCAACTCAAAATATGCTTACACCACCTGGATCTCACTATAATTTTTAAAATTATGCATTCAACCACTCTATAACCCCCACACCAAATTCTTATCAACATAGTCCACGGTCCTATAAGTTCATTTTTCTATATTTTGGATTTATGTGCACGACATGTTTCCATGGCTATCTCAACAAGAAAACAAGTCTATGGCCTTAACTTACCTAATACAATAGTTTACATATACTCTCACCTTTTTTTCCCAAAGCTTGATGAAACTATTTTCAAAAGGGATTAGTCTACCATCTAGTCAACTAGCACATGACAAGCACAACCTACAACTAATATTAAAAAACAAATTGGAAAAATTATATTAGACCCTTTTCCTCTCTTAGGCTATGTATAGTCTCAGTGCAGGGGCATTCCTAGTCATGGATTAACCTAAGCTAAGTACCCTAAAAAATGGTAAATCCCCAACTCATGCTCAGCTTCACAACAATATGTCTATGTCTCCTTTGTGGGAAATTGTATGGAAGCCTACCATGCGAATCTAACTCACCATATCAAATTATACATTACCCTTAATTTCATAATCCTAATGGGTTGGAATTTTTATGATTTACTATGATTGAATAGCCTTCCATTTGCATTAGGATTTTTGGACAAAACCTGCTACTCATGTCCCTACCACCATGGTTGTTGCTTGAACACCTTATGTGACTCATCTTTTAAAAATGTTATATTTTGTTTGGCTTGATTGGAAAATCGAGCCCGACTTGCAGTGAAAAAGAAAATAATAAGTTCATTCTTGACCTTTCCCCAACCACATTCCACCATGCATGAGTAGCCATAGAGTTCTTGGAGGACATCTAGTTCATGCGCCTTGACTTTTCCTTTTTCTAAGGATCTCCAAACCACTGTGGGGATATATTAATAAGACTATTTGCATCCAATCTTTGGGATATCTTGATAAGTGTTGGAGAGCATAGCACTATATCTTCGATGACCTTTACAAGATGCAGTATAATAGGGGAGATTGTTGCGATAGCATGAATACATCACAAAAACCAAAAGAGCCACAAATTCTCCCATAAGAGGAAACTAGACTCCAACCATGAGAAATTGACTTTGTAAACTTAATTTCTAGGCATAATCGTTCAACAATAATTTGGAACTCCATGTGGCTTAGACTCCTCCAACTTTTCCCTTATATAAGATTGATTTTAATGAAGCTTATAAAGGTTATGTTGGAAAGCTAAAATTAGAAGTCCCATGAAAAATAGCTATAGAGATGGTTTTTATATTTTTAGAAATGTGGGAGTAGCTTCTAAAAATTTTTGAATTTTGCAAAGGCTCTTGCAAAAGAAGTCCTTAAGATAACCTTGAGATTAAATTTACTAGTATTGATTTTGGAAACTGATATCAAATGAAGTTATGAAATGTCATAATGAGCAATCAGATAGCATGATTAGAAGTTGAACCATATGTTTCAAGAGAACAGAAAATTAATAAATCCCCCAATCACTGCGTTCACCTACAAGGGCCAAATTCTTAAGAAATCAAGCCCAAATCACATTGATATATTACTCAAAAGGTATAGGTATTTCTGCTCATTTTAATTACCTACCTCAACATGGTTGACCTTACTATAAAACTATTCATACTATCCCCTTTATTTATTTTTTCAATGTAAATGAGTGACTTTCCATACCTTTCTGAAATACAACTCTTCTGCATATATTTTATTTAGCTACAATCATCCTCGAGAAACATTTGAAAGGATTTGAGAAGCATGTTTATAGAAAATCACTCAACAAAAAAACTATTAAATTAAAATGTGAGGTGGGATAGCATAGACATATATTATAATTTATATGAGAACAATGTAAGGCACAGTCTAAATGTTCCGTTTTTTTTCCCTTTATCAGGCATATTTGTGGATGAGTTTTGCCCAAAATCCAACCAAAAATTGTAGGAAGCACAGACTTGAGTTGTGAAATCTGTACAGACTGAGTGCCTCGAGGATTTTTCAGGGCTCCAAATCCATTTATATATTTAAAAATTCATTTCAAACAATGAAAAATATCCATTCACCAAATATTGTATCATCAAATTCCAGCAAAAAGGAAAATATACACAACAATTAACTTCGTTGTACCAAACTTTCAAGACCTTTTAAGGTCCATGTTATTAAGAGATTTAATTTGTGGCTTACAGAAAAACATCCGATATTGTCTTTTGTTTAGGAGAAAATAAAAGATATTGGAACTAAAAAATATAGATAATGTGTACCACATATCGTATCATACGAGAATATAAACTTGATCAGAAGAGGTCAATGGTAATGAATAAGCTTTCTCAATCAAGCTAATGTGATCAAAAATAATAGAAGAAAACCTGTCATCTAACTTGTGCAGTATATCTCTTTAGCATGTGCCAATAGAAAACATGGATTAATGTTCGATGATGGTTAGATAAAACTCTATGTAGCAATATAAAATTGAGGTTGACAAGGGCATTGATAGGTGGACTTTACATGTTACTTCTTGATCATGTGGCATTATATATTCCAATGAGAAACTAGATGAACCATCTAGAGTTTAGGAGGCACATGCATGGAAAGATGTCATGTGACAGGTTCAAAAGCTATTGCAAAATCAAGGGTTGGTTCCAAGCTTGCAACTGATGGGGGTGTTGCAGAGCATAGTGACAAGGTCGTTCTCCCAAACAGGAGGATTTCATCTCGATGATACTCTTGCTTCAATTCTTTTACAAAGAGGAAATTGACCTAGCTTAGGTTAGTTCTACAGTAGCTAGTATTTTTCATTTGTGTAAGAGGAATTATAATGTTCACATGTTGTTGATAGGCCTATGTGAGTTGATAGCCCTAGAAAACATCAGGTCACTTAGATATTTACATAGAGGTATGGAGTCAACTTGGGGACACAAGTTGCAAAAATTTTCATGCAAAGGAAGTGGACCTAGTGGAGCACATTGCTTAGGAGGAGAATTTCAATCCTCAAAGGCTTGGATGAGTGTCGGACACATATCATGGTGCACACTTGCATGAAGCCTTTGGACCTTGACATGTGTATATCCTTGGAGTGTAGCACTTAGCATGTGCAATACTATATGTGGCTTTATAATTTGGGCCTAGGCCCACATATGCATTGTTTCCTCCCTTACCTCTCACATATCTAAAGGAAGGAGAGATGTTTTCATCATCCTTGTACTCTTTTATTTCTCTTTATGTTCTTGAATGCACTATGGTTCACTATGGTTCTTTAATGCACTATGGTTCTTGAATTCACTATGGTTCAATAAATGGCACCCATAGAAAGGTCTAGGATCATGCACACATAATCAATTTCTTTCATATAGGTAATAAACATCTAATTTCCTAAATGGAAGCCACAGGAAGATGTAGGGAATAAACATCTAATCAAAATTACTGATACTGATAAAATTACACAAGACTCAAGAGCCTATTTCACTCAAATAAAATGAATAATTTCCCTCCTGTGGTAGCCAATAACCACAAAGATATAATAAAAGAATAATTTTTATTAAAATACAGATAAAGTTCAAAATGAATCCCATGTTCCCTAGAGTCCCATTCATGCATTCACAAGAAAAAAGAGATTACTCAACTGACTAGAAGCAACCAATGGTCTTCATCCATTATACCTAACATTCTACTGATCAACATTAGGTAAACATCATTTAACACTAAACCATACAAATCTTCCAGTAAACAACAAATAGAGAAATCTCGCAATAAGTAGGCATGATAAAGCACACCTCCATCTCACTTATCACTATATATGTCAATATTTTCACCCTTTATCTATACATTCAAGTCGTGGGAGAATTTGCACTTAAAACCCTTTCCACATTGCCTAGCCTTAAAGAATTCACATACTATAGATTTGGGATCAACACCTGCATATTTAAAAGCATATAGTCCAAATCATAGAAGTTAGCACAATGATCAATTCAAGGGTTTAGAATCATAAGATCATAGCAAGACTACTTTCATTTTTATATGTATTAAAGAACTTGGGGAAAAAATAAACTTTTCTATATGTGTTTCTATGTGTAACTGCCTATTACAATCAAATATTCTCAAGAAAAGTGAGAAAACTAGTGGTACTCACATTTATAACAATATATTTAGTATTTAAAGGCATTCATTGAGTGATGTTGTAATAAAAATACCCTTGACAGAACTCTATAGAAAATTATACCACTTATATATTTGATGACATCTCTAAGGGTAACCCTGGAATTGCAGGAGTTGGAGAAAATTATAAATCACCAAATAAAATAAATAAATAAACCGGTTGTGCCTTATTCCATGGGTTTGAGTAATGAGACTTTAATTGTATCTTTAATGCACATATATTGGTTATTTGCAGACTTCAAGATGGTAATAATTGACAAAATAAATATTGATGTAATATGGTCATTTTATGAGTTCTAAAGTGCATATCCAAAGGGAAGCATAGATTAGAATAAATGAAAGAATTGTACCATTTAAAAATTAATGAAAATTATCTGATGAAAATGTACTCATGTTACCCACCTAGAGAAGTAGAAAGAATCACAGTTGGTTAAATATTTTACTTGATCAATAAAGGTGAATCCATACACAATTCCCATCATAAACAACAATAAATAATTTTGTAATATTGTCACTTTATAATTTGGTAACATGTTACCAATGTAGTATTAAATATTATGGCTAGGATTTAGGTGTAATATAATGGCATAATGAGAGGGAATAAATTGATAGAGTGGTACTTGTATGTTGGGGTTACGAATAATCTATTTCAATCTCCTATACAACATTGCTACATTTATTATTCTCCTGAAATATTAGTGTTATTATCATATACACATGTATTTCAATTAGATTTATCACACTTGATTGGGAGGAATGAATGTCATCTTCCCCAACCAGGTTCGATTACCACAAGTACATGTTGAGCTCATGAATATATTACCCTTCCCTACATGTTGGAGGGTGTGGTATTGTGTTACATAAGAAAAAAAAATCATACACACTTGTATAAAATCCTAAAATAATCTTTATCAAAAAATTAAAGAAGGCCAAGAGATGGAATATAATGAACCACCTTATGAATGGAAGGACCTAACAAACAAATTTGAAGATATCCATCTCTTCGTTTTGGCCAATGTATTTGAATGTGATGGTCAGTTTATGGTTCATATGCTCTTTCATGGATTTCGCTTAAGAATTAAATTATTCTTGAAGACGAAATTATTCTTGAAGCTCTTATAAATTGATATCCAAGTAGTTCATCGGACATTTATGTTAGTTTCAAGATGTTAGAAACTAAACAAGATAATGTGACTAAATTTCATAACACCTTAATGGAATAAATGACAGCAGAACAGGACAAGTCCAAGGATGGAACCAAAGACATCACTACGACATATAAACAGCCTCATGAACAAAACCAAACACAATTGGGCTTCTTGAGTATTCTAAGAAAAATTTATGATCTTACCTAGGCAAGGTAGAAACCAGTTTAATATTTTCCTTTGTATTGATCTAGCTAAAGTTTCTAACTTTAAGCGTCGCATTCATTGTGCATTTCCAGTAGTAGTATGTTTACCAACATACATACAGTTATAATAAAAATGATCTTTATAGTCACAAAGGCTCGACCAATATCACCCCCCCCCCCCCAAAAAAAAAGAGCTGTAAATGTCGTATTCTCATGAACAAAAAATAGCTTCTCATAACAAGAAATGTTAATATTATATTATGTTTAGTCCCCACGGTGTAGATCAATTCCTGATCAAATGCATAGTTAAGTGCACTCTTTGTGTCATAACTGGTTCAAACCCCCCCCCCCCCTTACTACACCTAGGGGCCACAATGGTACGTGTGGCGGTCGAAATCAACCCCATGTTACAAGAGTAAACAATAGCCCTAGTTGTCGATTCCCCCTGTTATATATATAATGTTTAAACCCCTGACGGAGAATCTCATGATCTTTAAATTAAAGGGGCTATTAAATAACTAAATTATTACTACACTCTGAACTCATGGCCACACTTAGAGGGACTTTAACCTCATCCAGACCACAATACAAAATCATGGAATAAAATAAACCAAATAAATAGAAAATAATTAAAATATTGGCAGTGACATTATTAATGATATGTCACATCATATTCAAATCCCTTACGGTTGAAACTTTAGTCTATTGAAACTTAAGAGTTGTTGTTCACACTGAGTCTTAAATAATGCAATTTCATTTACAGGAGTCTATTCTCCTCCAGTGTAAAAAATGGGGGGAGGTGGGATCTAAATAATGAAAACTAATTAAATGGAAAAAAATGATGAAGAAAGCAAGGATAATTTCAAAACCTTACCAGGTGGAACTTTCGACTAACTGATAGTATTTAAATAGGTCGTTCAGTTCCTTCTCCCTCTTCTTTTCCTCTTCCTTATTTTTCTCCAAACCAAAAAAATAGATCAATCAAGACTATAAAACCCAATTAAAATCCAATCATCGTGCCTTTTCAAGCACCAAAAACCCTCAAAAAAACAGGGGAAAATATTACCTTGGTTGTATTAACTTTGACGTCGGGTTCAGGCTACACCAATTGCTTAAGGCTCTGCCTTATTTTGCTCCAAACCAAAAAAATAGATTAATCAATACTACAAAACCTAAGTAAAATCCAATCGTCGTGCCTTTTCAAGCACCATAAACCCTCAAAAAAACAGGGGAAAATATTACCTTGGTTGTATTAACATTGGCGGCGGGTTCTATCTAAACCAATTTCTTAAGGCTCTAGACATATTTCTAAACATTTTTGCTCTTTTTCTTGTTCTTGAGGCCGAAGGCCTTGTTCTCCATGACCTTCGCTTTTTTGGCTAAATCGGCCTTAGACTCCTACTTGGGAGGCATGGTTATGCTCAAAAACATGAAATCATCCAAAATAAGCCAACGGAGAGCCGAAAAAAGAGGAAAATTTGGCCTGCCCCTTCAACGAACAGATGGATCGAAGCATTGGATATCGCAGACGAGGGTTTGGATTTGATGATCAGGATAATCGCATGTTGTTAAGCCCATTTTCCATATTTTCATTGGCATTTTAAGTGCGCTTTTGTACTTAACCTTATTCCTTTTTCACTTGAGTGGGTTTAACTCCGAGGACGTTTAGCTTAGCTAAAGTGGAATACCTTGAAAATTAAATTTAGATTAATTGTGGTATATTATTATTGATATATTTTGTTGGGTTATTTTGAGGGGTTGAGTATTTTGAGATTTATTTAAGAGGTATGGAGATTGACCTTTGAGGTTAGTTTCCTTTCTTATATGCCAAGTATAACTTATTCATTTGGTTTAATGGTAAGTCTTCATAGTTTGAACTAATAGGTCACAAGATTTGGTAAGTCTTCATAGCTGGAACTAATAGGTGACAAGTATAAGATTTATGCATGTTCATTGCAATGTAAATAACATTTTAGTTCCCCATTTTCAATTGGCACCAATTACAGAAACATATAATCCAAAGCTTGATTACAGAGTAATGTTTGAAAAAGATGACAAAGGTTTTGGAATTTTGGATTTTGTGATCCATCGTACATGTTTGGAATTATTTCGGTAATAATCACATGATTTGGCAGCTCACTGACAAATTCCAACCATGGGACTAGATTCCTCTTTTCAAAAGGACCAATTTTGACTACTTATAAACGCTCAATTTGGGAAGGGAAAGTGTATTTTTTAGGAAAATCCCACATGTTCAAAAAAGGACAGGTCAGCCAAAAGAGAAATTGGACACCCATGGATGGCTATAAATACAAGTCAAGTGACCCTCACGTGGACATCATCATCATGATCATTATTCTTTCTTTTGGTTTGTCTCACACAAGTTTGAGGTTGGGTCGCAGAGATTGGTTCATACAAGTTTGAGATTGCAGGGTCTGAAGCTCGCACGTGTGTCTATGGTTTTGGTTTCCAGCCACAGGGATGACACGGGTAGATTTAGGTCACAAATGCAGGCATGCAGGCTCATGCATGTAGTTGGAGGGTTTTATATACATGCACATCACTCTCTATGTACGATTGGGAACCAAGGTTTTAGTTTAACAGTTGACCACATATTTCATCAATTGACCGTAGAGTTCAGCAGTTGACCATAGACCGTGAGAGTTGATCGCATGCTTCTGAATCAGGGTTTTTATTATTAGCATTTTTGGGGTCATCTCAAGAATTTTTTTTTGTTGATTTTGTTGGATAGGATTATTGTTGAAGATGTGGATCATTATAGATTCTTTTTTTGAATCATTCAATGACAATCTAATAAGAATAATAATTTGAAAGGGTTTCCCCATAGTTGGTTTTTCCCTCGTCTCCGACCAATCCTGGTGTCTCTATGTCTGAATAAATTTATTCTATTGTTCCTTTATGTTCCATTGCATTGACGATGATATTGTTCTTTCTATGTAATTGCATATTTTGTTGAATAATGTTGTAAATCTAAATAATGATATGATGACATGGGGTGATTTAATATGCAAATGAAGAAATGTAATTATCTAAAGAAAAGAAAAATATAGCCCTAAGAAAATTTAGCATGGTATCAAAGCTAGGTTGAATAAAATTCATTGAAGATCACTCCTATGAAGACACCTTAGTTGGAAGCTAGAGAAGATGGTGGAGACCTAAAAGAATGCTACGGTTTAAAGGAAACCTTAGGAAATTTGGTTATTAGGGTTTGATGGATATTATGAGGTTAGGGTTTGGAGGAAAACCCTCGATTATGGCAAACATCTAAGACCCTAGCATTATTATTGTGAAGATTTTCAAGCACTTTTGATGGGTTTAATGTAGCACAAGATGGGTTAGTCTCAATTAGACTATGGTTATGAACGAACTCTGTTGACATATATTTAAGGCAACAATGTTACACAGATAATTGATAGTAATGACTCTTGAAGGTTGGTTCAAGAGGTGTTGAGATTCAACAAGATGATGAGCCTAGTGAAAATTAAGCACCTTCACTAAGTGGGGCCTACATGCTATTTTTTAGGTGTATGTATATTTTAGAATGGTGAACATATTCTAAATTTAGCAGGATATTGATTCTATACGGTTGATAAAATTCTATATTTGGATGAATTTCTATTTTTAGAAGATTGGGAAAAGTCTATTTATAGATCGCTAATCTAAAAATAGATGCATGTCGCTTATTATTAACCCTTAATAATAATTTGACAATAAATATCAACTTATTATCTTAGAGCACTTTATTTCAATGAATATATTTGGAAAATCAGTGGGCTGAAGTAATTATGCAATTCCTAGGGTGGTTGGTGACTCATGCATGGAGGACTCAGTTATAACTGATAGTGGCAAGTTGTGACAGAGTTGGAAGAGTAGTTATGTGAGCTATTATTTAGTTTTAATAAGTTAAGTTATTTAAACTCAGTTGTTCTAGTTGTATCTAGTTCTAATTTAAGATACACTAGTGAGAGTTTATTGAATTAATTATTTAATTAATTCACAACTAGAGACTCACTTGCAACTGAACAAATATAGCAGTTAACTACTTGCATGTCAGTTCCAGTGGAGAGATAGGTGAAAGGGTGATATGGACTATATTTTGTGACTATAATGATGCATTCAATGCATTTAACACGCATTGGATTTTCCAATGAGGATTACGCATTCAAGGAAAGGAAATATTGAATTCATTCAAGATCTTCTTCAGCAGAGATTGTGTAGTGGAGACAGACTGTTAGGAGGCAAGAAATTGGTGCATAGATATGAAAATTTGTGCATGACAGAGTGTGATGATTGTTGATTGTATGAGATTGTTACATGTTCCATTGATATACATAATATATGATATTTGGGGTTTTTAGCTTTAATCTTTCTCAGTAAAACAACTATGTTTATGTGTGATTGATTTTTCTTCATATGTGTTTGCAATTGGCGATTTAATTTCTGCAAAGAATTAAGTGGAAGGATTTTATATTTAACATAAGATTAATTTTTTAGATCAGGAGAGTATGGTAATACACATGAATATTTTATAATTTATACAGGGTATCAGAGAAGTGTTGATCATTGGAGATTGCAATATTGAAGAAAAGCTGAGTTTTTGTGCTAGTGGACAATTCGAATTTGCTGCAAGAATTTCTTGGTGCGACAGTTGAGTATACATTGAAATGGATTTCAATGGGTTGCGATTGGAGTATGCACTTGAGGATAGCTCCAACTACATAGCCTGGAAGGATAGGATGGAGGTGGTGCTTGAAGATAATGGTTTGAAGGAGTTCATCGATATTGATGTTCCTAAGCCCACTTTGGCGGATGCTGCAATACTTGATGCCTGGAAAAAGAAAGTAGCGAAGGCAAGAATAATTATGTTGGAAGGTGTGAAGGACCATATTGTATCAAGCCTTCACAGAAAATCCACTCCATTTGCAATATGGAAGGCTTTGACAGATATTTTCTAAAGTAGCAGTGACCATAGGAAGTTGGTGCTAAAAGATAAGCTCAGAAAAATCAAAATGGAGAAGGGTAACAGTATTCTAAAATATCTCACGAAGTTTGTCCAATGTAGGGATGAGCTGGGGAGTGTGGAAGTCACAGTTGTAGATGATGAGTTGATGAGCTTGGCTCTCCTTGGGCTTCCGAATAATTGGCACAGCTATCAGGACTCTATTAATAGACGAGAGAAACTATCGGATTGGGAGCGACTTTGGTTGGATCTAGTGCAGGAGGAGATAAGGTGGAGTACCAGGAATGGCTCTTTATCAAAGAATGATGATGAAGAAAATTTCACTTTGGCTTCCAAAGCAAGGAAAGGGAAGGGGAATAAATCCCATCCAAAATCCGAGGCTAAAGGCAAGAAGCTGGATTTTTCCAAAGTGAAGTTTTTTCACTGTCACGAACATGGGCATCTCGCCACTAATTGCCCACAGAATAAGAAGAAAAAGAAGGTTACTAGAGCTGCAGCTCGTGAGGCCCTTGCCTCGCAATTTGAACTTTATTTCCCCTTGATCGCATGCTTATTTTCAAGTGCAATGGGATCGGTGTGGTATCTTGATAGTGGTGCTTCCTTCCACATGATGGGAGACAAGGAGTTGTTTAGTGACTTGGAGGAGAAATATCTCTAAATGCATATAGAGATGGGTGACGATGGTAGATATAGTGCGACCGGAATTGGAACCATTACCTTTGAGAGGGATTCAAGTAAACCATTTCTGTTGAAATATGTTATGCATGTTGCGACGTTGTTTTCAGCGAGGGAAAATCTTTCATGCGACACAAAACAACAGGTAAAACCAATAATATATGGATTTGAGTTAAGAATATCTACAAGCTGGAGGTATATGGTTGCGCTGCAATTATGGGCAAATCAGAAGAAGTGGTGAGCCAGGATGAGAGAAAATTATGGCAAAGGAGATTGGGCCATCTTCACCATGGCACCTTGAATGTTTTGCAGAAAATTTCTACTAGACTTCCCAAGGGTACTCTTGCACAGTCAGATCATTGCAAGGGATGTCCTATGGGTAAGTGTGTGAAGACCACCTTTCATGAGAAGTAGAACCGTCCTTCAGTGATCCTGAAGAGAATTCACACAGACGTGTGTGGACCTTTCTCGGTTGCTTCAATAGAAAAACACAGGTATTATGTTATATTTGTTGATGAATATTCTCGTAGATGCTAGATCTACTTCATGCAGAAGAAGGTTCAAACATTCTCAAAGTTCTGAGAGTTTAAAGCATTGGTGGAGAAGGAGTTAGGGAAGAAAGTGAAGGCTCTATGGAGCAATAATGGTGGTGAATATACCTCGAACAAATTCAAATACTTCTGTAGAAAAGAAGGAATTCGAAGAGAAATCATAGCGCCTCATAACCCACTGCAAAATGGGGTCGTGGAGAGGAAGAACAGAACGATTGTGGGTGCTACATGACCAGGGCGTATCTATGCACTTGTGGGCGGAAGCATGCAACACTGTGATTTATGTGAAAAGCCGTTGTCCTCATAGAGTACTTGGCATGAGTAAACCTAAAGAAGCTTTTACTGGTAAGAAGCCAGATATTTCTCATTTAAAGATTTTTGGCTCATCTCTTTACATTCATGTGACTAAGGACACCAGAAAGAAGCTGGAGCCGACTGCAGAAGTTGGAATATTTGTGGGGTACATAGAAACACCCCATAATTATCGTGTGTATTTTCCAAACAGTCGAATGACTGTCGTGCGATGGGATATAAAATTCAATGAGGAGAAAGCCATGAAGTTTTCGCTTGAGAGGGAGCTACACTTGCATGTAGAGGAGGAACTTCTTGTTCCCAAATATGAGCCTCAAGATGTGGATTAGCCACAGGAGGAGGACCATGGAGTGGATGTGTCCACTCATGCAGATCCAAACATCAGAACAGGCAGAAGCATACCACGGAAGCTGAGAGGCTGAAGCTTGATGCAGCACAGAATGTAGGAGTCCCTACATCACAACGCATACAGAGACAGCCACCTGACCGATTCACTGGATACATGGCTCTCATGAGAAATTTTATCATGATAGAGTCATCTTCCTTTGAGGAAGCAGCGTAGGAGCCCACATGCGTAGATGCCATGGTGGAGGAGTATGACTCCATTGTCAGAAACAATTCTTGGGAGATTGTTCCAAGGCCAGTTGGTAAATTAGTGGTAGGTTTAAAATGGATCTACAAGGTAAAGCAAGATACTAATGGGAGCGTCAAGAAGTATAAGGCAAGATTTGTTGCCCAGGGCTTCTCACAGATCAAGGGGATTTATTATGAAGAAACCTTTGCACCTGTTGCACAGTATTCTTCCATAAGGACCATCCTTTCTCTCTCAGCGTAGATAGGTTGGCACGTTCATCAGATGGATATGAAGACTATGTTCCTTAATGGGATCATTGAGGAAGAAGTGTACATTGAGCAGCCTGAAGGATTTGAGATCTTCAGCAGTGAGTCGCATGTGTGCAGACTCAAAAGAGTGATGTATGGGCTGAAGCAAGCACCTCATGCTTGGTACACATGGATCGATAGCTATTTCACTATACTTGGCTTCACCAAGAGTGAGGCAGATGCAAACTTATACCAAATTATGGTGGAGGGTAAGATTTTAATCATTGTTCTTTATGTTGATGATTTAATACTAACAGGTGATGAGTAGTTGATACACTCATGCAAGGAGGACCTTGCAAAGGAGTTTGAGATGAAGGATTTGGGCCTCCTTCATTATTTCATTGGATTGGAAATATGGCAGCAAGAAGGTGAACTGTTTATGTCTCAAGGCAAGTATGCTCGGGAGATACTTGGTAAGTTTCACATGCAGGACTGCAAGCCCATGGATACTCCTCTTCCAGGAAATTGGAGGAAAGAGGATGCTACATTGGCAGAGGTAGTGGATGCTACTGTCTATCGATAGTTGGTGGGTTCGCTCATGTATTTCGTTAATACAAGACCGTAAATATGCTACGCGGTGAACCAGCTTAGTCAAGTGATGGTTAAGCCTACCAAGCTCTTTTGGAAGGCAGACAAGCATGTCTTGAGATATCTCAGGGGCACATCTAAGTATGGCATATGGTACAAATAGACATATGAGGTGAAGTTTCATGGATTCGCAGATGCAGATTGGGTAGGCATCCCACAGATAGAAAGAGCACATCAGGAGGGGTTTTTAGTATCGGATCTACAACAATTTCTTGGTACAGCAGGAAACAAAGATCTGTGGCACTCAGTTCAACAAAAGCGAAGTACATGGCAGCAAGTCAAGATGCATGTGAGGCTATCTGGATGAGGAAGACCCTGGTCAATTTGTTCGATTCTCAGTTAGATCCTACAGTGATACATTGTGATAATAATAGTTGCATTAAACTCTCAATTAATCCTGTGTTTCATGATAGATCTAAGCATATATATCCAGTATAATCATATTAGATATTGTGTGTAGTGGAAGATCATATTGCTTTAGTACATTCCTATAGAAGATCAGGATGCAGATATTCTGATGAAGGCACTCACCAGGAGCAAATTCAAATACCATAGAGGCAGGATCGGGGTGAAGGATAATCCCTATCTTGTTGAGAGGGAGTGTTGAGATTCAACAAGATGATGAGCTTAGTGAAAATTAAGCACCTTCACTAAGTGGGGCCCGTAAGCTATTTTTTAGGTGTATGTCTATTATAGAATGGTGACCATATTCTAAACTTAGCAGGATCCTGATTCTATATGGTTGAGAAAATTCTATCTTTGGATGAATTTATATTTTTAGAAGATTGGGCAAAGTATATTTATAGATCGCTAATCTAAAAATAGATGCATGTTGATTATTATTATCCCTTAATAATAATTCGACAATAAATATCAACTTATTCTCTTGGAGCACTTTATTTCAATGAACAGATTTGGAAAATCAGTGGGCTGAAGGAATTACACAATTACTAGGGTGGTTGGTGACTCATGCATGGAGGACTTAGTTATAACTAATAGTGGCAAGTTGTGACAGAGTTGGAAGAGTAGTTATGTAAGCTATTATTTAGTTTAACTCAGTTAAGTGAGTTAAACTCAGTTGTGCTAGTTGTATCTAGTTCTAACTGAAGATACACAAGTGAGATTTTAGTGAATTAATTATTTAATTAATTCACAACTAGAGACTCACTTGCAACTGAACAAATATAGCATTCTACTACTTGCATGTCAGTTACAGTGGAGACCCAGTTGAGATATAGGTGAAAGGGTGAGATGGACTATCTGTTGTGACTATAGTGACGCATTTAATGCATCTAACACACATTGGAGTTGCCAATGAGGATTGTGCAGTCAACGAAAGGAAATATTGAATTCATTCAGGGATCTTCTTCAATAGGGATTGCGCAGTGGAGGCAGGTTGTCAAGAGGTAAGAAATTGGTGCATATATATGAAAATTTATGCATGACAGCGTGTGACGATTGTTGATTGTACTGAGAGCTTGATGTACTAAGCTTTGTATGATATTGTTACATGTTCCATTGATATACATAATATATGATAGTTGGGGTTTTTATATTTAAGATTTCCTGGTAAAACAACTATGTTTATGTGCAATTTATTTTTCTTCATATGTGTTTTCAATTGGTGATTTAATTTCTGCAAAAAATTAAGTGGAAGGATTATGTATTTAACATAAGATTAATTTGTTAGATCAGGAGAGTCTAGTAATATACATGCATCTTATATAATTTCTACAAGAGGGATATGATCACTTCTCATTGAAGATAAGTATTTTTTCGATTTATGTTACTCCTTTATGTCTTTACTCTCTTTTCAGATCTATTGATTTCATCATTGATTATACTTCCTGCATGTATATTATACTTGATGAACACGTTGCATCATGATCGTGCACTTTGCAGACATTAATGATGGAGGAAAATTATAGGGTTAGGGGTTAGGGGTTAATGGGGTTAGGGTTTAGGGTGTTAAATGTGTTAGAGGTCGAGAATTAGGGTTTAAGGGGTTAGGGATTAAGGTTTTAGAGGTTTAGGGTTTAGGGGGTTAAATGGGTTATGGGTTTAGGTGTTAAATGGGTTAGGGGTTAAGGTTGGTTTAGGGGTTACGGGTTAAGGGTTTACAGGTTTAGGGGTTTAGGGTTTTAGGGGGTTAAATGGGTTAGGGGTTTAGGGTTAGGGGTTAAGGTTTTAGAGGTTTAGGGTTTAGGGGTTAAATGGGTTAGGGGTTTAGAATTTTAGGGGGTTAAATGGGTTAGGGGTTGGGAATTGTGGCTAAGGATTCAAGCTCCATGGAAAAATCTAAAGTCATCAAAAACCTTAATGGTTTGGAAGAATTTAAAATACCTTTCCTAATAAACAAACCCTGTTGTGAAACCGACTCCAAAAATAGAAGAAAAGAGATATCAAAGCCTTAGAAATAAGCCACTTTGAGGGGGCAACCTCCAATACATTACATGAATGAAAAATTCTTGGATGATACAAATTAGAAGACCTTCTTTCTATATATAGGAGTCCATGGGGCCACAATGTAATCCTAGCCGACCTAACCATAATAATTTAAGGGAAAAATAATAACAATATGGGGGTTACAAGGGTACAATAATAACAATAAGGGGGTTACACTAACAACAATAAGGTACTATACTAGAAATATAGGGACCTAACATGCCCCTCTCCTTCAAAAAGGTGTTGTCCTCAACACTTGAGTAGCTCTAGGTGCTTCTATATAAAATTCTCATCCTCCCATGTAGAATCTTCAGTGGGTAAGTTCTTCCACTTGATGAGATACTCTGAAATTGATCGATTTCGTAGCTGTCAAGTTCTGGTTTCCATGACCGCTTCAAGTTCCAATATGATTTTTCCTTCCTCTTCAAGTTCTGGCATTATTGTTTGAACTGGAAGATTTTCACCTATAACCTTGTTTAAGCATGAAACATGGAAAATTGGATGCACTAGTGAAGAAGCAGGAAGCTCCAATTTGTATGCCATAGTACCAATATTTTGCAACACCTTGTAAAGACCATAGTACTTTGGCGATAATTTATTATCCTTATTAGCTTGCTTGAGGGACATTTGTTTGTATGGTTGTAGCCGTAAAAATACCCAGTCTCCTACATCAAAACTTCTCTCACTATGATGTTGATCTTCCTGTTGTTTCATTTGATTTTGTGCCAAATTCAGGTTGTCCTTTAAGAGTTGGAGAACTTGTTGTTGATGCTTGATGTGATCTTCCACTGCTTGAATCTTCGAATTTTCTCTTAAAGATGATGTGATGGATAGTGGATGATAGCCATAAAGTGCCATAAATGGGGTCATTTTTGTTGCAATATGGAAGGAAGTGTTATACCACCATTCAGTGAGAGGTAACCACTTGACCAATTGTGATTGTTTATCAGATACAAAAAAACGAAGATATCCTTCCAAACATTTATTTACTATCTCAATTTGACCATCAGATTGAGGATGATAAGATGAGCTATGAGCCAATTGAGTACCCAAACAAGAAAATAACTCCATCCAAAAATTTCCAGTAAAAATGGGATCTTTGTCACTCACAATAACCCTTGGGTTTCCATGTAGCTTTTGAATTGTGTCCATAATTGCAGTAGCAAATGTACTTGCTTTAAATGGATGAGATAATGCACAAAAGTGTGCTTACTTGGTAAGTCTATCAACTACCACCATTATGACACTCTTTCCTTCAGACTTAGGTAAATCTGTGATAAAATCCATTGAAATCTCCTCCCAACGTTGACTTGGAATGGATAAGGTTGTAGAAGACTCAGGGTCTTAATTGTCTCAACTTTATTCTGCCAACAAACCAAACATTCCACCACAAACTTTTGAATATCAGATTTAAGGCATCCCAAAAAAATTCCTTCTTCACTTTGTGGTAAGTTTTTAAAAATCCTGAGTGTCTTCCTAAAGGAGAAGTGTGCAATTCCAAAAGAATTTTTTGTTTTAGTTTGGAATTCTTACAAAGATATAAGAAATCTTTGTACCATAAGGAATCATTTTTCCAACTAAATGTATCAGATGTACTAGGATCTTGTTGCAAATTTTGAATGAGTGTCCACACTTCTTCGTCCTTCTTCCATTCATCTCTTGCTTCGGTTATCCAATCTGGTTGGATAATAGAAATGGCACAAAGCAATGCTTCCATCTCTTCATTCTTTCTTGAGAGTGCATCTGCAACAACATTTAGCTTCCCTTTTTTGTAGATTATTTCAAAGTCATAACCCAACATCTTTGTGACCCATTTTTGCTACTCTTCCGAAGATAGTCTTTGTTCCAAAAAGTGTTTAAGACTATCATGATCAGTTTTTACCTTGAAGTGTCTTCCCATTAGGTAAGTTCTCCATTTCTTTAGTGCATGCAGTATTTCTAACATTTCCTTCTCATAAATAGGTTTCTGTAAATACTTTCCTTTGATTGGAAAACCTTCAAAAGAAATGGGTCTTCCTTCTTTTATTAAAAAAGCACCAATTCCATTTCCTGAGGCATCACATTCCACAATAAAGTTTTTTGTGAAGTATGGCGTAGCTAATACCGTTGCTAGGCACATTGCCTCTTTAAGATGTTCAAAGGCCTTATTTGCTTCAGGAGTCCATGAAAATTCAACTTTCTTTAATAATATTGTTAGAGGTGTTGCTATTCTCCCATAATTCTTAAAAAACTTGTGATAATACCCTGTTAACCCAATAAATCCTCGCAACTTCTTTATGGTTGTGGGGACTTTCCATTCCTTAATGGCTTTAATTTTGTTAGGGTCTACCTTAACACAATCGTGAGATACAATACGACCCAGATATTCCAACGCTTGTACTCCAAAGAAACATTTGGATGTTTTTGCATATAATTGTTTCTCTTGCAATAGTTTGAGCACCCTGTCAATATGTTGAACAAGATCCTTCCAAGACCTGCTGTAGATTAGTATATCATCAAAAAAATACTAGCACAAATTTTCTAAGGAAGGGTTTGAAAATGGAATTCATCAACCCTTGAAATGTAGAAGCTGCATTGGTAAGGCCAAAAGGCATGACCAGAAATTCATAATGACCCTCATGAGTTCAAAATGTTGTTTTCAGAATATCTTCAGTCTTCATTCTAATTTGATGATATCCTGAACGAAGATCTAACTTGGTAAAATAAATTTCTCCATGTAATTCATCCAATAATTCATCAATCACGGGAATGGGAAATTTATCTTTAATGGTGAGCTTATTGAGCTCCCTATAATCGGGACACATGCACCATGATCCATCCTTCTTGTGTACCAATACTACAAGAGTAGAGAAAGAACTTTGACTAGGTTGAATTATACCCGCCTCTAACATTTCTGTAATCATACATTCAATTTCGCTCTTTTGGACATAAGGATATCTATAAGGCCTGATGTTTGGAGGAACACTTCCTGGAATCAAATAAATAGCATGATCATGATCACGAATAGGTGGGAGTCCTTTGGGAGTTTCAAACACCTTGGAATGATTGTCCAAGACTTGTTGGAGATCTACAGAAATAGATGATTTTGATGTTGGAACTTCTATTGAGCATAATTGTGCAATTACGCCTCGCTGTTCTTTCTTTAGAAGCTTTGTCATGACATTAGAGCTTATTATCCTTCCTGGCTTCCCCGCAATACCCCGTAATTCGACTTCCTTTCCTTCTGAAAAAAATTTCAAGAAAAGTTCTTGAAAATTAAAAGCTACCGTCCCCAAGATTGTAACCATTGTACTCCTAGTACAACATCAGCACCTCCCATAGGAATGGCAAGCATTGGACTAGTCAATACATATTCCCCCATGGTTAGCTTGATATTATGGCATTTTCCGGAGCAATTTATAGTTCCTCCATTTGCAACCATCACTTGACATTCTGGTGCTGGGTATAGGAAACAATTCAATTCCTTGGCTACCTTACAATGAATAAAATTATGGGTACTACCTAAATCAATCAACACTATTACCTTTTTCTTCTTGATATGTCTTTCTATCTTGAGAGTTTGAGGAGTGGTAATTCCTGCCAGTGCATTACACAATATGGTCAAACTCATTTCTTCCTCTTCTAGGGTTGGTTCCTGGTGTATATCCTCTTCTTGTTCATTTTCTTCTTCCTCTTCACAATCTATGTAAAATAATTTCTTCTCAGCACACTTATGACCTTTAGTGTATTCGCTATCACAACTGTAGCAAAGCCCTTTTGCTATTTTTTCTTCCAATTGTTGTGGTGTCAACCTTGTAGGTTGTTGAAATCTAGGAGTAGCAACACTTCGCTCTTTATATAAGTGAGTGGTAGGCTTCCTTGTCACCATATTTTACATTCAATTTTTCTTGCCAACCTAAATTCCTTCTCCAATGAATCAGGTTCCAAAACGCGAACTTCATGTTGGATGTTATCCTTTAAAGTACCTATGAAGAGATCAATCGTGTGTTCCTCTGGAATATCAGTTACCCTTATATTCAATTTTTGGAAGTCCTCACTGTGCTCCCCCACTAAACCCTTTTGCTTGAGATGTATCAATTGGCTAAAGAAGGTGTTGCTATTTGTATCCTCATAATGTCCTATCATTTCCTCCGTAAAAATTGACCAAGTGACAATTTTTTTACGATAGCAAAGCCATCGATACCATACAAATGTATTTTTTTCTAAATGAAAATTTGCAATGCGTAACTTTTGTGTGTTTTGCACATTATTGAGATCAAAATATTGCTCCATCTGTAGTATCCATGTTACAGGATCCTTTCCATCAAACTTCCTCATATCCATTTTTGGAATATGGTGGTTCTTCCCACCAACATTAGACTTTATGAAATCACGATTAGCATTTATGTTCTTCTCATCATGAGTTTCCTCTACTATATTTTCACCATTAGGAAACATTTGTTGTATCAACTTTGTCAAACCTTCCATGGCTGCTTTTAGATCATTCTTTATGTTTTCCATTTTAGATTCTATGTCGGCTTCCATGCCATATATCTTAGCTTCCATGCCATTCTTCAAACCATCCATCTTAGATTCTACACCTTTCTTCAAACCATCCATCTTAGTTTTCATGCCTTTCTTCAAAACTTCCATGTCATTTTTTGTTTCTCTTTGCGAGAGCGAAATTTGTTGCACTTGATCTTGTAAATTTGATATGTCATGTTGTCATTCTTCATCTTCATGAGTCATAGTAGAGCTTTATAAAGGCTTAATGGGTGTTGAATTCTTTTTAGGGGCCATTTTAGAATCTAATATTGATATATATTCTACAATATTCCCTTCAAATGAATTCAACTTGATTCTTCAAACAAGACTTATGCAATTCGGGAAAAAAATATACACATCTTTTACTTGCTTTTGAGGAGCTCTATATTAAAATTTAATTATCTCTGTAATTGTAGATCCTAAATATCTGAAATTAGGCCTTTTATTATCCCTCTGAATCTTCTTTCAAATGTCACGGATCTGATCTGATTTGGATTCTTCAAGGCAAAGTTATGTCCAATCTCCCATAATGACCCAATTATGGACTAGTTCAGTAGAGCAAACTTGTACGAATTGCCATGTGTCACTGTTTCCTCCTTTGGCTCTAAAATTTATAGAAAATACACTAAAATATATGTACTTGCAACTACTTTTTACAGCATTCCAATCCGATGCTCAGAGAGAGAGTTATGAAGATTTTCCCACAATAACCTCTTTGAGATGAAATTTGGGAACCTAAAAAAGACCTAACTTCCACAGATAATATCTCTGAAAATATTGGGAACCAAGCTCTGAAATTTTTTCGACGATGTTGCTCGGAATTTTGGCTTCGCTCTCTAAAAATTTCAGCTTCTGAAACTCTGTAGAAAACAAGTTATAGCGCAAATTTTGTGATGACCTGTTTAGGTTAAATTGAGGAGCCTGCAAAAAGCCCTAACTTCCACAGATCATATCTCTGAAAATATTGTGAACCAAGCTCTAAAATTTTGCGACAATGTTCCTTAGGATTTTGGCTTCACACTCTAAAAATTTCAGCTTCTGAACCTTCGTAGAAAACAATTTATAGCGAAAACCCTAGAATCCAAAGCTCTGATACCAAATGTTGTGAAACAAGCTCCAAAAATAGAAGAAAAGAGATATCAACACCTTAGAAATAAGCCACTTCGAGGGGGAAACCTCCAATAAATTACATGAATGAACAATTCTTGGATGGTACAAATTACAAAACCTCCTTTATATATATAGGAGTCCATGGGGCCACAATGTAATCCTAGCCGACCTAACAATAATAATTTAAGGGTAGAATAATAACAATATGGGGGTTACAAGGGTATAATAATAAAAATAAGGGGGTTACACTAACAACAATAATGGACTATACTAGTAATATAAGGACCTAACAACCCCAATTTGATATAGGATTCCAAAGTTGTATTTGTATTAAATAGTTCATCTTGAAAGGTGGAGGGAGCTGAACACAAAGTGAAAGGCAAAAATCTATTGATTACAAATTAAGACATATTGTGGAAAACTCTCAAAAGGAATATTTGGGGATAGAGGGAAAAAGAAGCATGAATATGAAATGGAGCCTTAGAACAATAGGGAGGCTAAAATATAGTTCCTTGCATTGATAAATTTTGTTTCTTGGCTTACAATGTAGTCTAAGTAATGGTTCATTTTGTTCATACTTCGTTCTGAAATGTTGAAGATGTTTTCTTTTATAGATTATATTCAGCTACCTAGTGCCCCAACATGACTTGATAATAATGGAGACGTTTTTGCTTATTTTTTGAGCTGTTTTTGGAAGGAATTGGTATTGGTTGTTTCATAAAGGAAAGCAACATTGATGCGGGTTGTTTACCATTGTTTGTAATCATGAAAAATCCAACCAAACTCTAATTTTGTTCACCAAAAAAAAAATGTTTACCATATAACCTTAATTTTACAGCCCTGTACATGCTTGATTAATTTGAAATCACACACTTATGTACTAGAAATTCACCATTGGCTAACCCACAACTTTGTACTAGAGCCAACTCGAAAAATATAAAAATAGGCCAGGGCATCAAGATCCCCATCAAGAAAGAATGATGACCCAATGGATATTCTATGGAGCAACTAAGGATAAACCCAAGCAAAGCAGGTGTACCCTTAGATACAACATGACCTGACCTGTCCCGACCCGACCCGCCTGAACTCATTTCCTTGGGCGCCCTCACACGACATGACCCAACCTGACCTACCTGAACATGTTTCCTTGGGCGCCCTCACATGACCCGACCCAGACACGTTCCTTGGGCGTCGTTACACTACCCGACTCGGACACATTCCTTGGGCACCCTCACACGACCCGACCTAACCCACTTGAACTCATTTCCTTGTGAGCCCTCACACGGCACGACCTGTCCTGACCAAACCCAGATGTGTTTCCTTGGGCGCCATCACACAACCCGACCCAACCTGACCCGCCCGAATGCCGAAGGCACAAGGGAGAAAACGGAAAACGGGTTGCAACACCATCCTTCTTCATAGAAACTAAATAGTTGACATAGTATGCATTGTATTTTGAGGGTTGGTTTTCTTCCCACTAGGTTGTCCCTCCTTACCTCACTCTTTTGATATTGTGTATTGTATAGTTTAATTAATGATTACTTGACATGGCTGCAAATTATTAGGAGACATTGATTGTTTTTTTTTGTACGAGTACTTACCATGGCTGAGAATTTCTAGGACTTGTTCAATAGCATACTCCCTAGTTGGGTTGTGGCATGTTGTTGGGGTACATTACACTCATTAGTTCATTAAGGCACACACTCTGGCCATCATTAGACCCTCTTACATACATTATTAAGGGCACATATGACCACTTTTCATTCACTATTGGGCATTCCTTATCATTTTTCAAATTCTCTATTTTTAGGGTTTTCTATTTTAATAGGGGGTGTCACCTAGGATGACATGTGGCACTAACTAGACTCCAGTTGGAGGATTAAATGGATAATTCCAATGCATTGATTCCTACTACCTAATTCAAATACCTTCCTAGAGTGAGTATGCACTTCCTCCCTACTTTGCAGTAGTTAGCCATCATTTTTCTCTCTCCTCTCCTTGCTAATTTGACTTTTATTCCTATTTTGGAGTTCAAATAAGTTTAACTAGTTATTATTTTGCATGCGAGAGTCATTAGTTAGTTCTAATTGATTTCTAACTCCACTTACTTCTAGTTAACTCTATTTTTGAATATTTTTTCTAATTTTGGGTCTCCCAATCTAATTTGACTTATTTGCAAACTAGGGAAAGTGCTTTTCAGATATACCAAGTGCATGCACATGGAATCCCAACCCAATTTGAATTAATTGGCATCCTAGAGAGTCTCCTTGGTTTATTACTCAATTTCTCAACAATCTTATTCTATTTTATTTCTTGTTTTGCAAGTATTTAGTTGTGTATTTGTTCACATTTAGATCTTGTGTTTGTGCTTACAATACAACACATCCCTCTTGGAGATGTTAGGTGATGCTCACACAACCCAACCCTCCTTCACACGACAATCCAACACATCCCTGGGCACCCTCACATGATGTGACCCGACCCACCCGAACAGAACATTTCCTTGGGCTCCCTCACAAGGCATGACCTGACCTGACTTGCCCGAACATGTTTCCTTAGGTGGCCTCACATGACCCGACCCAACCCACACGAATGTGTTCCAGTGGGTGCCCTCACATGACCTAACCCAAACTGACTTGACCCGCCCGAAGGCGTTTCCTTTGGTGCCCTCACATGACCTGACCTAACCTAACCCACCCGAATGCGTTTCCTCGGGTTCCCTCCTGACATGGCATGACTCAACCCGACCTAACCCGACCAGCTCGAACTTGTTTTCTTGGGCACCCTCACACGACACGACACGACCCAACCCAAGCCACCCAAACTTGTTTCCTTCGGTGCCCTCACATGACATGACCTGACTCGACTCGCCCGAACGCGTTTCCTTGGGCGCCCTCAAACAAACCGACACGACCTAACCTGGACACGTTCCTTGGGTGCCCTCACACGACCTAACCTTGACATGTTCCTTGGGTGCCCTCAGAAAACCTGACCCGACCCGACCTGCCACAAACTGACCTAACCCGACCCAAACACATTTCCTTGGGTGCCATCACATGACCCGACCCGCCCGAACGTCAATTAAGGCACGAGGGAGAAAAAAACAAATGGGTCGCACAAACATGCATAAGGCACATTGGCAGTCACAACTTATAATTTTTTATATGACCTCCCTAATGTGATCTGACCTGAACGTGTTTCCTGTGGTGCCCTCACACAACACAACCCGACCCACCTCAACGAAGGCACGAGGGAGAAACATAAAATGGATCGCACAAACATGCACAAGGCACACGAGAAGTCACAACTTAGCATTTTTTATACGACCACCCTCACAATACCTAACCAAACCCGACACATCCCACCCGAATATGTTTCCGTGGGCACCCTCACATGACCCAACCAAACCTGACCCGCCCGAATGTGTTTCCTTAGGTGGCCTCACACGACCCGACCCGACCTGCATGAAAGTGTTTCCATGGGCACCCTCACACGACCCGACCCAAACCGACCTAACCCGCCCAAACGCATTTAGTTGGGTGCCTTCACATGACCTAACCCGACCTAACCCACTCGAACGTGTTTCCTCAAGCGCCCTCATGACATGGCACAACCCAACCCGCCCGAACGCATTTTCCTGGGCACCCTCACATGACATGACCCGAATCGAGCCACCCGAACTCATTTCCTTGGGTGCCCTCACACGACACGACCCGACTTGACCCGCCCAAATGCATTTCCTTGGGTGCCTCAAAAGAATTGACACGACCTGACCTGGACCCGTTCCTTGGGCACCCTCACACGACCTGACCTTGACGTGTTCCTTGGGTGCCTTCAAACAACCTGACTCGACCTGACCCACCCCAACGAGTTTCCTTGGGCGCCCTTAGAGTACGACACGACCGGACTCGACCCAACCTGAATGCATTTCCTTGGGTGCTGTCACACGACCTGATTTGACATGACCCACCCGAATGTCGATTAATTCACAAGGGAGAAAATAGAAAACGGGTCACACAAACGTGCATAAGGCACATGGGCAGTCACAACTTATAATTTTTTATATGACCTGCCTCACACGATCCGACCTGAATGTGTTTTCTGTGGTGCCCTCACATGGCATGACATAACCTGCCCAAACGAAGGCACGAGGGAGCAACAGAAAAAGGATCGCACAAATGTTCACAAGGCACATGGGCAGTCACAACTTAGCATTTTTTATACGGCCACCCTCACATGACCCAACCTGACCTGACCCATCCCGCCCAAACGCATTTCCCTGGGCACCCTCACATGACCCGACCCGCCCGAACATGTTTCCTTGGGCACCCTCACATGACCCGACCCGACCCGCCCAAACACGTTTCTTTGGGCACCCTCACATGGCACGACCTGACCTGACCCACATGAATTTGTTTCCTTAGGTGCCCTAACATGAACTGACCTGAACTGCACAAATGATTTTCCTTGGGCACCCTCACATGCTCTAACCCAAACCAACCCAGTGTACTCGAACGCGTTTCCTCAGGCGCCCTCACATGACCTAACCCGACCCAACCCACCCAAACATGTTTCCTTGGATTCCCTCACACGGTAAGACCCGACCCGACTCGACTTGCCCGAACACGTTTCCTCAGGCGCCCTCATATGGCACGACCCAACCCGACTCAACTCGCCCGAGCGCATTTCCTTGGGTGCCCTCACACGACCTGACCTAACACAACTCTACCTAACACGACTCGACCGAACCCAACCTGACAAAACCCGACCTGACCTGACCTAATTACATGACCTGACCTGACCCGACTCAACCCAACTCAAACCGCTCGAACACGTTTTCCTAGGAGCCCTCATATGATACGACCCAACTCGACCTACCCAAATGTGCTTCCTAATTGGGTAGCCTCACACAGCACGACCCAATAAGACCCGACCTGACCCACCTGAACATGTTTCCTTCAGCACCCTCACACAAACTAACATGACCCGACCCAAAAGCATTCCTTGAGTGCCCTCATAGGACCCAACCCAACCTGAACCAACGGGGCTCACCCGAACGCATTTCTTTGGGGCCCCTCACACGACCTGACCCGACCCGACCCGCCCGAATGCATTTCCTTGGATGCCTTCACATGGCACGACATGACTCAACCGGCACAAAGCCATTTCCTTGGGTGCCCTCAAATGACTCGACCTGCCCTAACGCATTTCCTTGGGCACCCTCACACAACCTGATGCGACTTGACCCACCCGAATGTGTTTCCTTGGGCGCCCTGACATGGCACAACCCAAACCGACCCGGCCCTCCCGAATGTGTTTCTGTTGTGAAACCAGCTCAAAAAAGATAATAAAAGAGATATCAACACCTTAGAAATAAGTCACTTCGAGGGGGAAACCTCCAATAAATTACATTAATGAACAATTCTTGGATGATACAATTGACAAAACCACCTTTCTATATATAGGAGTCCATGGGGCCACAATGTAATCCTAGCCGGCCTAACAATAATAATGTAAAGGCACAATAATAACAATATGGGGGTTACAAGGGTACAACAATAACAATAAGCGGGTTACACTAACAAAAATAAGGGGCTATACTAGTAATATAGGGACCTAACATGCTCCTCTCTTTAAAAAAATTGTTGTCCTTAACGCTTGAGTAGCTCTGGGTGCTTTTGTATAAAATTCTCATCCTCCCATGTAGAATCTTCAGCAGGTAATTTCTTCCATTTGATGAGATACTCTGAAATTGATCGATTTCATAGCTGTCGAGTTCTTGTTTCCGTGACTGCTTCAAGTTCCAATATGTTTTTTCCTTCCTCATCAAGTTCTGGCAATATTTTTTGAACTAGAAGTTTGTCCCCTATAACCTTTTTCAAGCATGAAACATGGAAAATGGGATGCACTCGTGAAGAAGCAAGAAGCTCCAATTTGTATGCCATAGTACCAATATTTTGCAACACCTTGTAAGGACCATAGTACTTTGGCGATAATTTATTATCCTTCTTAGCTTGCTTGAGGGACATGTGTTTGTATGGTTGTAGCTGTAAAAATACCCAGTCTCCCACATTAAAACTTCTCTCACTGCGATGTTGACCTGCCTGTTGTTTCATTCGATTTTGTGCCAAATTTAGGTTATCCTTTAAGAGTTGGAGAACTTCTTGTTGATGCTCAATGTGATCCTTCACTAATTGAACCCTAGAATTTTCCCTTAAAGAAGATGTGATGGATGATGGATGATATCCATAAAGTACCATAAATGGGGTCATTTTTGCTGTAGTATGGAAGGAAGTGTTATACCACCATTCAGCGAGAGGTAACCACTTGACCCATTGTGCTTTCTTATCAGATACAAAACAACGAAGATATATTTCCAAACATTTATTCACTATATTTGTTTGACCATCAGATTAAGGATGATAATATGAGCTATGAGCTAGTTGAGTATCGAAATAGGAAAATAATTCCGTCCAAAAATTTACCGTAAAAATGGGATTTATATCACTTACAAAAATATTTAGGTTTCCATGTATCTTTTGAATTGTTTCCATAAATGTCGTAGCAACTGTACTTGCTTTAAATGGATGAGATAATGCACAAAAGTGGTCATACTTGGTAAGTCTATCAACTACCACCATGATGACACTCCTTCCTTCAGACTTAGGTAAACCTGTGATAAAATCCATTGAAATCTCCTCCCAACATTGACTTGGAATGGATAAAGGTTTTAGATGATCCGGGGTCTTAAATGTCTCAAATTTATTTTGTTGGCAAACCAAACATTCCACCACAAAATTTTGAATATCAGATTTAAGACCATCCCAAAAAAATTCTTTCTTCACCCTATGGTAAGTTTTTAAAAATCTCGAGTGTCCTCCTAAAGGATAAGTGTGCAATTCCAAAAGAATATTTTGTTTTAGTTGGGATTTCTTGCAAATATATAAGTTGTTGGGGTTCCCATGTTTTGGCCAGGTTGACAAGACCAAAAGATGAGACAACATAGAACCACCTTTCGGTGTGGGATCTAGCCCTCCTGGAATTGGAGGAGGATCCTAAATGGTCAAAGGTTTTATGTCTTTAGGCTCAAATGTTAAGGTTTTAGGCTAGTTATAGGCACATGGTTTGTTTGTTTGATTGTTTATGTTTGGTTGTTAGGAATCGGGGAAAAGAAGGGTCCAATATAAGACAAGGATGAGCAAAAAGGAAAATTTATTGGGTAAATGCTTTCAGAAAACATCAGGCCACATTGGGCAATGGAGTCAAGAAAGGGTTTAGCAGCCAATTTCTGATATGCAAAGCTTTCGAGTTGGGCTAGTCATCTAGAGCATTTGGATCTTCAAAGATAAATGTTGGAATGGGACATTAAGGGTGAAAATGAAAGGAGAGAACCATCCAGATATACTGTCTATAGATGCAGTGGAGGTCATTTAACTCAGGACACAGGCCAAAATCAGAGGCGATACAAGGGATCTTGTCAAACAATTGAGATGAAAGACCTAGTGAGGCGAGAGACGAGGGTTCTAGACCTCCCGGTGTTCTCAACTCATCCAACTAAATCTATGAACATCCCAACACTGGGTTTCATTAATTCTTAAATCGAGGAGAGTAGGCAACAACATCCACTACCATGGATTAAATCCAATTGAAATCAATATTGAGATACACAACATACAGAAAAACATAAAGTTGGAAATGACAACATAGGTACCTATCAAGGGCAAATCTTATGCAGACTTACGATCTGAGCATGAATACGGAATAAATGGAATCAAACAAAAGAGATAAGAAAACATCACCAACTACTTTACATCAGGATCCAAAGAAATATGCTTGTCATATTAAAAACAACACCAATCAGGTACATCATAGCCCATAGCTTGAACATTTAGTCTAAATACATCAAATCTCAACCTATCTTACAATATTACATAGAGACCTTGTCTTAAGAGGGAAATGCTTGCATTTCACTGATATCTCATCAAAAACCTTTACAATAATTTCCTTCTGCGTTTTATAGCGGAGGATGAATAGAAGATCGACTGAGGAGGTAGGTGAGCACTAAATGTAACATTAAACACAAAAAAGAATAGAGGGTCGAAACCCATCCTGTTTTAAATCTCTGCATTTATCCCTGGTATGGCTTAGGTGTTCTGACTGCAGTACTATGTGGTACATGTGGTGAAATAACATAAATAAAATAAGAAACAGTGAAATCTGCCCTACTTGTGCAACAAATGCTCCTGATCCTGTAGGACTCCGGTCAGGGTAGGAAACTTCAGGGACACGATGCATAATAAAAACCGCATGGGCATTTTGTCCTCTAATGAAGAAAAACATGCGGTTGCTGTAGAAAAAACCCTGGTGATACGGCTTCCCTTGCATTTAATCTCTGAGAGGTTCTCGGGGTCTTCAATCTGATGATTCACCTCTGAAAAACTGGATTGAGCCCTTTAATCCTCATCATAATGCTTGAATCCTGAGTTTGAGGCCTAAATATCTGCGTTTGCGTGCCTCGAGGTCATTGCTGCTCCATTGATGGCGCAAATCGAGCTTTAATGGTGCCAGACGGGTTTGCAGAGCTTAAACTTTTTCCTTCAATGGAGAAAGGCTCTGCCGATGCAAAAAACTGGCTTATGCATTAATTTCCTGTGCACAAAATTCTTTGCCGCTGCATTAAACACTGTGTAATCATGGCGGACCATTACCAGCTGATAAACCTGCAAAAACATGCAACCTGTCAAGGAAAACAATGGACGGGGTGATGGAGGTAGTGCATAGAATGGAAATGGCCGTGCAGATGATGAACTGGGGGAGAAAACACGAAAAATGGTGACAAATCTCTCTGGTGGAGGTTTGGCGGTCTCATGAGAATCGAAACATTAAAACACGATCAGACTAACATGAGTGTACGGAATGGGCTGGATAAAATGGCGAATACACGTGGGGTGATGTGGCATACGGAAGAGGCACGTGGACGGATGATGTGGAGGCCCGGGCGATAGCGGAATGGTCAACGGCGGGAAAACGAATCTGGACCGTCAGATCTCGGCAGAGATCGATGGTGGAAATGCGTCGGAGAGTGATAGACCGTGGGCCAAGGGTACGGCGATCGAGGGTTAAACAATGCGCAGCTTCGTCGATCGTCAACCGTCGGATGAAGGGCTCTGGATCGGACGACTATTATGCATATCGCTCGGCATCCTGTACTGAACGTTAACGCAGGATGAACCAGTGGTTTTAAGATAGTGTCGGGGCCACGTGTCAAGAGCTGAGTGGAATCGCTGGGTGATCGGAGAAAACCACCAAGCGCACGAGGGTGGTGCGATAGAAACTGGCTATTTTTGAATAGTGCGCGGTGGGGTCCACTGGTGGGAAAGGCTCCGGACCGTCGATCTGGTGGGAAATGAACAGCGATTGCTCAATCAAAGGTTTGAATAGGGGAAAGCGTGAGGGCTACGAATTAAATGTTGGCCATCCGATCTGTCAGGATTTACAGTCAAGGATGCACCTGATGAAAAAAAAACGGTAAGCGCCTTTCAATGTTAGAACTCGGTCACAACGATGGGTTTTGTGGAAGGTAAAGGAGCGCGGGGCTAACGGGAAAATGGCTGAGGCCTATCATATGGTCGGAAGTGGGTTTTTTAACCCATTTTGAATGAAATTTATGATTTTATGGCCCATTTCCAAAGTGTTTTAAGGCCAGCCAAGGGCAACGATGGGGGGATGAAGGGTCAAAAAAGGCCAGAAAAAGGGTAAGAATAGGATGTAAAGGGGGATTTAGGGAAAAAAAAGGGTGCAGGGATATTAGGGAAGATTTTAGGAACAGACAAGGGGAATTAGGGGGGGAAAGAAAGGGGACCCTAACCAAGGGGGACAGGGGATAATAACAGGCCCTTTGAGGAACAGAATTTTATAACCAATGAGGCTTTAGATGGAAAACAGCAGAGGGGACTTGTATAAGGCAAAGCACAGAGAGACCTCAAGGATGATGTCTCTTCAGGGGAGATGCATTCCTTGAAGGTCTCCAAAATGATATAGCCCCCAGCTTGCTTGTCAAGAATTTCATAGGGGGGCTAACAGTGGCTCCACATGGGGATGGATTCTTCTTGAAGGAGTCAAGAAACTGGAAATAATCTTTGGAGTAGGCCAGATGTCTGCTACTTGGCACATCCCTTTCTTTGATCAGCTGCCACAATATGGATATGTTATATTAGCAGAAATATTTCTCCCAATCAAACTACCTACCCAAACTACAATCCTAGCATTTTTTCTCCTATTAGGGTGCACTTGAGCTAGCAGACCCTTTACATGATTTATTTTTGAAACAGAAAACAAACCTATTCTACTTATACCCTTATTTCTCCATGAGGCCAGATTAGACTGTTGGTATCATATGATTCTCTACCTAATCTAACATCTGTTGGGATTAAACTGTCCAACAGATTTCTTCTCCTACATTCTAAGACAGGAAATTGAAAAACATCCAAGCCAGGATTAGACTATCTGACTTGCTGGAGTGAAGACTTGTAGAAAACTGCAAACAAAACTGTGAAGGCATGAAATTTGCTATTTGAAATATCCTTCTTTCTTTGTGACTCAGGTTTTGAGCATATTTGAGTCACTTATTTTCTTTGCTGGTCCAGATTTTGAGCATGTTAGGACCGGCTGTCTTCCCTTCTTTGGCTCAGGTTTTGAGTTTATTAGAGCCAATCTCTGTACTTCAGAGGTTCATGTTTTGAACCTATCTGAACCTCTCCTTTCTTTCTGTTTTTGGAACATTTTTCTCTGTTTTCTTGGAAGTAAAACTGCAATGGTATGTACAATGAAAATGAAACTGGAAATAAAACTCAGCTGAAGTAGTATTTGAGCATCCTGCCATTGACAGGACCCCCAAACAACTCTGTACCATCAAGTTTTTGTATAAAAAATGCATTCGGGCCCACAGTAGCTTGGATAATGTAGGGACCCTGCCATAAGCTGTCAAATTTGCCATGTTTACCTTTGTCCTCTCTTCTTGAGTCCCACTTCAGAACCTTGTCACCAATTTTGAAATCAGCAGCTTTGGTTCTTTTTTCAAATAGCTTTTTAATGTTTCCCTAGACTCTGACAGCTCTATTATACACCTCCTCCCTGGTTTGCTGAAGATGGGTTGTCTGATTTATCCTTCTTATCATGTTGTCCTCTTCTGATTGGATCTCCTGGACAAGTATGATTACTGGAACCCCAAGGCTAGTAGGAAATACTGCTTCTGTCCCATAGAATAGCTGGAATGGTGACATGCCAATGGATTTTTTCGTAGTCAGCCTGTTAGCCCACAAAGCATGTACCAACTTGTTGTGCCATGACTTTTTGTTCTCTTCCATCAGCTTCTTAATGATTGTGACCAGGATTTTATTTGATGATTCAGCCAAGCCATTACCCTGGGGGTAATAGGCAGTTGAATGACCAAGTGCTATTCCATACCTGTGGCAGAAATCAACCATTTTCTTGGATCCGAAGGCAGCAGCATTGTCAGTGATTATTTTCCTTGGACAGCCAAACAGAGATAGGATGAAGTCTTCTAGGAACCTAATGATGAAATAATCAGTGGCATTCCTAGTGGGTATGGCTTCTATCCATTTAGTGAAGTAATATGTGGCAGTCAGGATCCACTTGTGTTGCCCAGAAGAGGCTGGATGAATTTTCCCTATAAAGTCTAGACCCCATTGCAGAAAGGGACCTTCAACAGTGATGGGTTGTAGGGGGAGGGGGAGGAGCTTTCTTCTGCCTTCAAAGATCTGACATTTGTGGTAGGTAAGGATCATCTTATGGACATCATTGAAGAGTGTAGGCCAGTAGTAACCAGCCCTGATTATTTTATTTGCAGTGGCTTTCCAACTCAGGTGGCCTCCACATTCTCCAGCATGAAACTCTTGTTTAACATTTTCAGCTTCAGTTTCAGACAAACATTTTAGCAATAGGCCACTTGGATTTTTCCAATATAAGCTTTCATTCAAGATGCAGTAGTTTCTAGCTTTGATTTTTGTGAATCTGGCCTTAGTTTTGGATAGTTCTGGGGGGGCATTGAGATTGGTGAGGACGTAGAGGATATCAGAATACCATGGAGAGTTTTGGAATTTCTCTTCTATAGTGGGATCAGGTAGGCTTTCCTGCTCATCCAAGGCATTCACCATGTTAATATCCAGGGCCTGCAGATTTGATTCAGCCATTATCTTGGCTAAGCCCTGCCCTTTGATCAGCTTAGTGGTTTTTATTTCAAGGTCGTATTCTAAGATTGTAGCAATCCATTTGCCCCTTTTCCCATCAGGGTCTTGGGACAAGATATCTTTGACCACTATATTTGGCACATAAGCAATGGTGTGAGAATTCAGAATGTACACCCTAAAGTCTTTTAAGGCTTTTACTAAGGCATAGGCCTGCTTTTCCATAATTTTGTACTTTAGGGGTGCATCCCTTAAGGCTTTACTGAAGAAATCTATAGGTTGTTCATTACCTTCTGAATTTTTCTGCAGCAAAACTGTAGCCACTGTATGCTCGGAGGCGAATGAAAAAATCATGAAGTCCTTTGAGAAATCTGGACTAATCAAAACAGGAGCTTGAGTGAGTGAAAGTTTTACTGATTCGAAAGATTGTTTAGTTCCAACAGTCCATTTAACTCCTACACCTTTCTTCAGCATGTTAGTCATAGTCCTAAGGTGTTCAGCGAGATTGGGAATAAATCTCCTCAGGAAGTTGATTTTCCCAATGAAGGACTGTAGCTCCTTGATGCTTCTTGGGTGTGTGATTTGGAGTATCCCTTCAACTCTTTGTGGGTCTATCCTAATCCCCTTCTCAAATATAATGTGACCAAGAAGTTTACCTTCTTGGAGCCCAAAAACAGTTTTCTTAGGGTTTAGAGACAGACCGTACCTTCCACATTTTTCAAAAACTTTCCTCAGATGTTTCAAGTGGTCTTCTTCATTTTTAGAATAAACAGTCAAGTCATCCAAATAGATGACAATGAAGTGTCCTATCTCCTCTGAGAAAGCTATATCCATCGTTCTTTGGAAGGTGGCACCATCATTCATCAACCCAAAAGGCATTTTCACATACATGAAGGTGCCCCATGGAGTGGTAAAAGTTGATTTGAGTTGATCTTCTGGGAGTACTAAGACCTGATTGTATCCTGAAAAACCATCAAGCAGGGAGATTCTCTTAGAGCCCACTACCTTCTGTAAGATATGTTCCATTCTAGGCAAAGGATAATTATCTTTCAGTGAGGCTCTGTTGAGGTTTCTGAAGTCTATGCATAATCTGATCTCTCCTGTTTTCTTCCTCACCGCCACTACATTTGATACCCAATCGGAAAACCTCACAGGAACTATTATACCTGCATCATACATCTTCTTAATCTCTTTTTCCACTGCAAGCAATTGTTTTGGATTGATTCTGCGGAGTTTCTGTCTGAAAGGCTTCTGATTTTCCTTCAGGGGTATCTTGTGTTGTATGATGTTGGTGTCATAAGCCTTTAAGTCTTCATAGCCCCATGCAAACACATCAATGAATTATTTAAACAGCTCAATGTATTTCTTCTTCATGTTTGCAGGTAAAAAATTAGCCAGATTGATCATTTTGGGTTTATCTTCAGTGCCTATGTTGCATTCTTCCACATCTGAATCTGCATGTTCTATAGTGGGCTTTTTGGCCACATCATCAAAGTCAAATAAGTCCTCTAAGGGTGCTAGGCCTCTGGGTATATTATTGTCTTTGGCCTGTAGCACCTCTACCTCTTCGGTATCTGCATCTTCACATTTTCCGATTGGATTTCCAATTTCTTCAGAAAAGGTGTTTATTTCTATGTTACAGGGTGTTTCTTGTTCATCTAGGGAATCCTCACTTGGGCAGTCGTCATCAGATTTTGAGTCTGAATCAGAAAGTTCAAACTCGTTTCTGCCCACCAGGAAATCTTTGATCTGTTTGTCTCCTTCAAAGACCTGCCAATATTTTTCGTTGTCTAGCACCACAGGTCTGAACTTGGTTTGAATGATGATTTGCTCGTTAGCTGGAGTCTTAGGAAATGAACTGGCTAGACAAGCCAATCCATTTTCAATAACATTTTGACTCCTAGGAATGAACACCAATTCATATTCAACAAATTTTTTCAATAAATCTAGAGTGTCATTCCGGTATGCTCTTAACCTGGGGTGTTTGGCTGTATATTCACCATTCACCTGTCTGATAACTAACTCTGAATCTCCATGCACAGTTATCCTATGGGCCCCTAATTTTCTCAACAGATTTAGGCCTAGGATCAGGGCCTTGTATTCTGCAATATTGTTCGTGAATTTGAAATGCAGATTCACAGCATGGCTCTCTGCATGATCATTTTCTGTGTTACGTAGCCACACCCCTACTCCAGCATTGTTTCTAGTACAGGACCCATCAAAATTCATTTCCCACAGGGGTTCGCCATTAGGCTGCGTTGGGGGATCTATACTAGGTTGTGGGTTGTCTTGTTCTTTGCGTGGTGTATTAGTTTGAGGGGTGTGACTAATAGGCTGACTGCATTGTGTTTCTGGTTCATTCTGAGTTTCGTTTTCATTGTCCTGCCCATGGTTTTCTTCATCGTATTCTTCTAGGGTGGCCATTATGCTAAAGTCCATGGGCTCTGCGTCCTTGTTTGCATTTCTGGATTCAGATTCCGGCTCTCCTAAGGATTGGTCATTATAAAGAATGAAAGAATCCAGGTCCGTGTGTATAGAGTACAATGGTGAATTTTCAGGTTTCTCGAGGCTACTGACTAGGAATTTCATTTGAGCTTCTCTATACAGTCTTCTAAGTTGGCCAAAGATAGGGATAGTGGCATATGAGCCATCCATCTGCATTGTTCCTTGTAGCATGGCCCCCCATAATCTCGACAATAGCATGCCATACTTAGGTGGCACATCTGCCACCACCACATCCATGACCATACACTTAGCAGGAATCTGGGTCAAGCTCACACATAAGTCTTTGATTAGGCCTAGGCATTTTACTCTGCTAGAGTCAAACAAATATAGATCTTTGTAAGGTCGTGTTATCTCCAAGCCTAGCTTTTCCATTACTACCTTGGGCATTAAATTGTGTGACACTCCAGAATCATGCATGGCATTGTGGAGTATTTTGTCATGAATGTTGAGACTGATATAGAAAGGTGGAACTACCCCTTCCTAAAAATTTCCCTCAATATTTGGACCAAACAAGAGGGCAGGTTGGTCATCATTCAAATTCACAGTGTCATTGTTTTCCCCCAGATTCAATTCTTTCAAAATTTGGCCTTTATACACATTCTGAGAGAACATCTCAGAGAGTGGGACAGAGATTTTGATTTTTGCAATCTCACTTTCCAAATTGAAAGTAGAGTGACTCTTTGGAGTGCTCAACTCTATTTTATTTGCTACTGCCTTAGTAGCTGTATCAGTTTGTGATTTCTCGCTATGTACAGGGTCAGGAATCATTTTATCAGGAGCACTAACTGTAGCGCTAGTACTGCTAGAGAGCTCACCTTGTTTTTCATTCTTCTAGTTGTCTTTTCCTTTGTTCTTCCCAGAACTTTTAGCTGCTGATTTGCTATTTACATCAGACGCTTCAGAAGTTTTATCAGGTATTTTCTTGATGGTAAACTCAAGAGTCTTAGTTTTGGAATTTTCTTGGTTCTTTTTTCTCCTAAGCACATGTTGTTCTCTGACTTGCATCATGGCGTTTTCAAATCCTAATCTGTAATCTTCAGTTTCTAACTTTTCCTCATCCCAGTGTGATGGTGAGGGTTGGTCTTCCTCTGAGTCACAGTTAAGGACTGAGTCTTCTGTTTCAAACATGTTTGTTTCATTCCCTTCAGACTCTTCTATGATTCCCTCATCTTCATCTAAAAAATTTTCTTGGAATGGGGGAATTACTTGTTGATCTGACTCTCTCTGTCTATTGGGAGCATTGTTGTTTCTTCTAAAGTTCTGGTTCTGATTTTGGTTCAGGTTTCTGTTCTGATTGCTAACTATGACAACCATTTTTTCCATCATTTGTTGCAGCTTATCCACATTTTTAGATAGCCTGTCATAGTTTGGGTCTGATGTGGAAGCTATAGTGTCATCCCTATATGTTACCCTCTTCTTAGATCTCAGTCTTGCTCTTTTCTCAATCAGGTTTGCCTCTATGTTCACTGCTCCTTTCTGCATGTCCTCCAATGTGGTGTACTCTTTATCCCTAAGCTCATAGGCCATGTCAGCATCAAACCCATCAGGGTACTTAGCTAGGGCCATGCCTTGTGGAGGTTTCATATGTGGGGGGAGGGCATTGTAAATGTTGTTAAATCTTGTTGTGTAATCATGGACACTCTCTCCCATGTTTCTTTTAAGGCTCATGTATTCAGCTAGGAGTTGGCAAAGGTTTTCCCTAGTTTCCCATTTGTCGACGAAAGTCCGGTATAGACAGGGAGATCTTGGATACTACCCACAGGTAGGTTTTTAAACCACTTCTTCACCTCACCTCCCAAGCTTTGGGCAAAGATTCTCATTTTGATTGTTTCATCATCAATTTCCATGTAGTCAAAAGAATCCTCCATTTTATCTACATGTTGCTGAGTTGTGATGGATTCTTTAGCAGTGAAGTGTGGGATTTTTTATTGATAATCATTGGGTAAGGGTAGCAAGGGCTGAGGTAAGACTAGAGGTGCATACCAAGCTGCCATGATGATATTCTGATGAGGTAAAGGGTTAACTTGAGTAGCTGGTATATGGATGACAGGGATATTAGGACCAACAGAAGTCTGTTGGGCAGATCTAGGGTGGGAGAGCCCTAAGTTTTGAATCAAACGGATATCAGGTGGTGTGGACGGAGGGGTTCCTCTGTCCCCAGTATGCTGACCACTATGAGATGGTGTATTGTGAAACTCGAGGTCTGGCTGGTCTAGATGGTTGAATGACCTAGTTCTTGGTAAAATATTTGGAGGGTCTAGGTCAGGGAGAAAATATGATAGAGTTGTTAGGTCTTCTGGTGCAGAATTAGCTCTATGAATGTGACTGGAAATAGTTGGTCTTTTAGGTGTAGGAGCTCCCTTGAGGATACTCTCCGGATTGTCAACTATTTCAGGTAGGTCAGGGTTAGGATAAGCTCTTGTGTGAATGGTTCTGAAAGATAGAATGTTATACTTCTAACTAAGCAGCTTAACCCTACCTGTTACTTCTATTGTGGTTATTTTTGTTTCAAAGGCTAGTCTCCCAGTGGAGTCTAATGTGAAACCAAGACAATTAGCAGGCCTATTGATCGCCAGTGGAGTCTTTTCGTTTAGGAATAATGGAGTCGCCAGGTGGAGGGTTTTTGGGTATGTCTAAGGGGTTACACTGTCCACCACAGTGCTCAGGCACTACCACCTTTTAGGAATCTCCTCAAAAACAGCAAACTCCAACCAGAGATTGACTGGGAGGGCATTTACTAGATATGTCACCTCCGAATAGGGTGAAATCCGGAGGCTTCCTGGCCATTTCCAGGCTCTGTCTAAGAGTCTGATGGATACTCAACAATGGAGGTCGATTCAAGAAAGTAGTGACTTACTGCTAACCTAACCAGAGATCTAGGCTTTCTAAGGCTTTAAAAAATTTTAAGGCGAAATGCACTCAGATTCCCCAGCAGATTCGCCATTATGTTGGGGTTCCCATGTTTTGGCCAGGTTGACAAGACCAAAAGATGAGACAACATAGAACCACTTTCAGACCTTAGGATCTAGCCCTCCTAGGTCCAGAGAGGGATCTCTCTATGATAGTCAAAGGTTTTATGTCTTTGAAGCTCAAATGTTAAGGTTTTAGGCTAGTTATAGGCACATGGTTTGTTTGTTTGATTGTTTATGTTTGGTTATTGTGAATCAGGAAAGAAGGGTCCAATATAAGACAAGGATAAGCAAAGAGGAAAATTTAGGCCAAGGTAGATAACTCAGAAAACATCAAGGCTATTGGGCAATGGAGTCAAGAAAGGGTTTACTTGTGTTCAATGTACAAGCTTTCAGCTGGGCTAGTCATCTAGAGCATTTGGATCTTAAAGATGATGTTTGGAATGGGACATTAAGGACTGAAAATGAAAGGAGGAGAACCATCCAATTCTATCTATAGATCAGGTCAGAGGTCATTTAACTCCAGACCTGCTTGGACAAAATCAGAGGTGGTACAAGGGATCTTATAAGGCTTAATTGAGATGGAAAGATCCTAGTGAGGCAGAGACAGGGTTCTAGACCTCCCAGTGTTCTCAACTCATTCAACTAAATCCTAACAAGAACATCTAAACATAGGTTTCATTAATTCATACATCATAGAGTAGGAAACAACATCCACTACACTGGTTAAATCAATTGAAATCAATATTCAGATACACATATAAGCAAAAAACATAAAGGGCTGGGAGAGCAGCAACGTAAGGTACCTACCAAGGGAAAATATTATGCCAAACTTTTGATGTGAGCCTGTAGAAATGGAATGAAATGGAATCAAACAAAGAGATAAGAAAACATCACCAGCTACTTTAGATCAGGATCCAAAGAAATGTGCTTGTCATATTAAAAACAACACCAATCAGGTACATCATTGCCCACAGCTTGAACATTCAGTCTGAATCATCAAATCTCAGCCTATCTTACAATATTACACAGAGAACTTGTCTTAAGAGGAAAATACTTGCATTTCTCTGATATCTCATCAACAACCTTTACAATAATTTCCTTCTGCGTTTTATAGCGGAGGATGAATAGAAGATCGACTGAGGAGGTAGGTGAGCACTAAATGTAACATTAAACACAGAAAATAATAGAGGGCCGAAACCCATCCTATTTTAAATCTCTGCATTTATCCCTAGTATGGCTTAGGCGTTCTGACTGCAGTACTGTGTGGTACATGTGGTGAAATAACATAAATAAAATAAGAAATAGTGAAATATGCCCTACTTGTGCAACAAATGCTCCTGATCCTGTAGGACTGCGGTCAGGGTAGGAAACTTCAGGGACACGATGCATAATCAAAACCGCATGGGCGTTTTGTCCTCTGATGAAGAAAAACATGTTGCTGTTGTAGAAAAAACCCTGGTGATATGGCTTCCCTTGCATTTAATCTCTGAGAGGTCCTCGGGGTCTTCAATCTGATGCTTCACCTCTGAAAAACTGGATTGAGCCCTTTAATCCTCATCATAATGCTTTAATCCTGAGTTTGAGGCCTAAATATCTACGTTTGCGTGCCTCGAGGTCACTGCTGCTCCATTGATGGTGCAAATCAAGCTTTAATGGTGCCGGACGGGTTTGCAGAGCTTAAACTTTGTCCTTCAATGGAGAAAGGCTCTGCCGATGCAAAAAACTGGCTTATGCATTAATTTCCTGTGCACAGAATTCTTTGCCGCTGCATTAAACGTTGTGTAATCATGGCAGACCATTACCAGCTGATAAACCTGCAAAAACACGCAACCTGTCAAGGAAAACCATGGACGGGGTGATGGAGGTAGTGCAGATAATCGAAATGGCCGTGCAGATGATGAACTGGGGGAGAAAACGCGAAACATGGTGACAAATCGCTCTGGTGGAGGTTTGGCGGTCTGCGGAGTGAATTTCACTGAAAAAAATTAAAAAACACGAATTTGGACGAATATATGCAATGGAATGGGCGGATGTACGGAGAATACACGTGGGGTGACATGGTGTACGGAAGAGGCATGTGGACGGATGATGTGGAGGCCCCGGCGACATCGGAATGGTCAACGGCGGGAAAACGAATCTGGACCGTCAGATCTCAACGGAGATCGACGGTGGAAACGTGTCGGAGAGTGATAGACCGTGGGCCAGGGGTACGGCGATCGGGGGTTAAACAATGCGCAGCTTCGTCGATTGTCAACCGTCAGATGAAGGGCTCTGGATCGGATGGCTATTACGCATATCGCTCGGCATCCTATACCGAACGTTAACGCGTGATGAACCAGCGATTTTAAAATAGTGTCAGGGCCACGTGTCAAGAGCTGAGTGGAATCGTTAGGTGATCGAAGAAAACCACCAAGCGCACGAGGGTGGTGCGATAGAAACCAGCTGTTTTTGAACAGTGCGCGGCGGGGTCCACCGGCGGGAAAGGCTCTGGATCGTCAATCTGGAAGGAAATGAATGGCGATGGCTCAATCAAAGGTTTGAACGGGGGAAAGCACGAGGGTTGTGGATTAAATGTTGGCCATCCGATCTATCAAGATCGACGGTCGAGGATGCGCCCGATGAAAAAAAATGGTAAGCGCCCTTCAGTGTTAGAACCCGGTCACAGCGATGGGTTTTGTGGAAGGTAAAGGAGCACGGGGCTAACGGGAAAAGGGCTAAGGCCTATCATATGGTCGGAAGTGGGTTTTTTAACCCATTTTGAATGAAATTTATGATTTTATGGCCCATTTCCAAAGTGTTTTAAGGCCATCCAAGGGCAACGATGGGGGCATGAAGGGTGAAAAAAGGCCAGACAAAGGGTAATAATAGGATGTAAAGGGGGATTTAGGGAAAACAAAGGGTGCAGGGATATTAGGGAAGATTTTAGGAATAGACAAGTGAATGGGGAAGAGTGGGACCCCCACCCTTTGTCTGACATGGGATAATTAACGGGTACTATGATTGCATTAATTTTATAACCAATGAGGCTTTAGATGGAAAACAGCAGAGGGGACTGGTATAAGGCAAAGCACAGAGAGACCTCAAGGATTATGTGTCTTCAGGGGATATGCATTCCTTGAAGGTCTCCAAAATGATATAGCCCCCAACTTGCTTGTCAAGAATTTCATAGGGGGGCTAACATAAGCAATATTTGTACCATAAGGAATCATTTTTCCAACTAAATGTATCATATGTACTATGATCTTGCTACAACTTTTCAATGAGTTTCCACACTTCTTTGTCCTTCTTCCATTCATCCCTTGCTTTGGTTATCCAATCTGGTTGGATAATAGAAATGGCACAAAGCAATGCTCCCACCTCTTCATCCTTTCTTAAGAGTGCATCTGCAACAACATTTAGCTTCCCTTTTTTGTATATGATTTCAAAGTCATAACACAACATATTTGTGACCCATTTTTGTTGCTCTTTGGAAGATAATCTTTGTTCCAAAAAGTGTTTAAGACTATCATTATCAGTTTTTACCTTGAAGTGTCTTCCCATTACGTAAGGTCTCCATTTCTTTAGTGCATGTAGTATTCCCAACATTTCCTTCTCATAAATAGCCTTTTGTAAATACTTTCCTTTGATTGAACGACTTTCAAAAGAAATGGGTCTTCCTTATTGCATTAAAACAGCACAAATTCCATTTCCTGAGGCATCACATTCCACAATAAATGTTTTTGCGAAGTCTAGCATAGATAAGACTGGTGTTAGGCACATTGCCTCTTTAATATGTTCAAAGGCCTTAGTTGCTTCAAGAGTCCATGAAAATGCATCTTTCTTCAATTATGTTGTTAGAGGTGCTACTATTCTCCCATAATTCTTAACAAACTTGCGATAATACCCTGTTAACCTGAGAAATCCATGCAACTGCTTTATGGTTGTGGGGACTTTTCATTCCTTAATGGATTTAATTTTGTTAGGGTCTACCGTAACACCCTCGTGAGATAAAATATGACCCAGATATTCCACCTCTTGTACTCCAAAGAAACATTTGGATGTTTTTTCATATAATTGTTTCTCCTCCAATAGTTTGAGAACCTTGTCAACATGTTGAACATGATCCTTCCAAGACCTGTTGTAGATTAGTATATCATCAAAAAATACTAGCACAAATTTTATAAGGAAGGTTTTGATAATGGAATTCATCAACCCTTGAAATGTAGAAGGTGAATTGGTAAGGCCAAAAGGCATGACCAAAAATTCATAATGACCCTCATGAGTTCGAAATGCTGTTTTCGGAATATCTTCAGTCTTCATTCTAATTTGATGATATCCTGAACAAAGATCCAACTTGGTAAAATAAATTGCTCCATGTAATTCATCCAATAATTCATCAACCACGTGAATGGGAAATTTATCTTTAATAGTGAGCTTATTTAGCTCTCTATAATCCGGACACATGAGCCATGATCCATCCTTCTTGTGCACCAATACTACTAGAGCAGAGAAAGAACTTTGACTAGGTTGAATTATACCAGTCTCTAACATTTCTGCAATCATACGTTCAATTTCACTCTTTTGGACATAAGGATATCTATAAGGCCTGATGTTTGGAGGAACACTTCCTGGAATCAAATGAATAGCATGATCATGATCACGAATAGGTGGGAGTCCTTTGGGAGTTTCAAACACCTTGGAATGATTGTCCAAGACTTGTTGGAGATTTGTAGAAATAGATGATTTTGATGTTGGAACTTCTAGTGAGCATAATTGTGAAATTATGCCTCGTTGTTATTTCTTTAGAAGCTTTGTCATGACATTAGAGCTTATTATCTTTCCCGGCTTCCCTGCAATACCTCGTAATTCGACTTCCTTCTTCCGACTAAAAGTTCAAGAAAAGTTATTGAAAATTAAAAGCATTATCCCCAAAGATTGTAACCTTTGCACTTAGTACAAAATCAAAGTTAATTCCCATTGGAATGGAAATAATTTGACTATTAAATACATATTCCCCCATGGTTGGCTTGATATTATGGCACTTTCCAGAGCAATTTATAGTTCCTCCAATTTCCACCAACACTTGACACTCTAGCACTGGGTATAAGAATAAATTCAATTCCTTGGCTACCTTACAATGAATACAATTATGGGTACTACCCGCATCAATAAGCACTATTAAATTTTTCTTCTTGATATGCCCTTCTATCTTGAGAGTTTGAGGAGTAGTAATCCTTGCCAATGCATTACAGGATATGCTCAGATTCATTTCTTCTTCCTTTAGGGTTGGTTCCTAGTGTATATCCTCTTCTTCTGAAGATTCTTGTTCCTTTTCTAACTCCTCTTCACAATCAATGTAAAATAATTTCTCCTCAAAGACAATTTATGACCTTTAGTGTATTTTCTATCACAACTGTAGCAAAGCCATTTTTCTCTTTTTTCTTCCACCTGTCAGTGGTGTCAACCTTGTAGGTTGTGGAAGTCTAGGAGTAGCAACACTTCCATCTTTATAGATGTGAGTGGTAGGCTTCCTTGTCGCCATAATTTTACATTCAATTTTATTTCCAACCTGAATGCCTTCTCCAATGAATCAAGTTCCAAAATGTGAACTTCATGTTGGATGTTATCCTTTAAAGTCCCTATGAAGACATCAATCCTATGTTCCTTTGGAATATCAGTTACCCTTATATTCAATTTTTGGAAGTCCTTAATGTGCTCCGCCACTAACCCTTTTGTTTGAGATTTATCAATTGGCTAAAGAAGGTATTTCTCTTTGTATCTTCATAATGTGCTATCATTTCCTCTATAAAAATTTACCAAGTGATAATTTTTTTATGGGAGCAAAGCCATCGATACCATACAAATGTATTTTGTTATAAATGTAAAGTTGCAATGCGTACCTTTTGTGTTTTTTACACATTATTGAGACCAAAATATTGCTCCATCTATAGTATCCATGTTACGGGGTCCTTGCCATCAAATTTCCTCATATCCATATTTGGAATATGGTGGTTCTTCAATCCAACAATAGAGTTTATGAAATCATGATTAACATTTGTTTTGTCCTCATAATGAGTTTCTTCTACTATCTTTTCACCATTTGGAATCATTTCTTGTATCAACTTTGACAAACCTTCCTTCAAACCTTCCATGGCTTCCTTCAAACCTTCCATCATAGCTTCCATACCTTTATTCAAACCATCCATCTTAGCTTCCACGCTTTTCTTCAAAAAATCCATTTCATTTTTTGTTGCTCTTTGCGAGAGAAACATTTGGTGCATTTTCTCTTGTAATTTTGTTGTGTCATGTTGTATTTCTTCATCTTCATGAGCCATAGTAGAGCCTTCCAAAGGCTTAATGGGTGTTGAATTCTTTTTAGGGGGGATTTTAGAACCCAATACTGATATATTTCTACAATATTCCCTTGGAATCAATTCAAATTGATTCTTCAAACAAGACTTATGCAATTCAGAAAAAAATACACACCTTTTTCTTGCTTTTGAGGAGCTTGATATTGAAATTGAATTATCTTTGTGATTGCAGATCTTCAATATCTGAAATTTGGCACTGAGGTAGACCTCTAAATCCTCTTTCGAATGCCACAAGTCTGACCTAATTTGGATTCTTCAAGGTAAATTTATCTCCAATCTCCCACAATAACCTAATTATGGACTATTTCAGTAGAGCACACTTGTATGACTTGCCACGTGTCCATCAATCTCATGCAATTTTTCCTCCACCAAAACTATGTTGTTCATCGAGGAGATTCAATGTATCTAGACAGCTTTGTTGACTTGGTCAAATTTTACTGAATCAACATGATCCCATCTCTGTTTACGCCCATGGGTGCTCAAATTATCTGCTTATTCTTCCTCCTTTCACTTTAGAAGTGTTATTGATCCTTCTAAAGAGGTTAATGGGCCTCCCTACCCATTTATTCACCTACCTAGTGATAAAAAAACTCTAATATTCCGTTTAGCTTGAAGGCTAAATTTTAGGAATATTATATTCCTCCCCTCCAAAATGTTGCTTTTCCTGAGGCAACTGTATAAGGAGAGAAAAATTCCTCCCCTCCTCTTCTTGTGGCCTCCTCATCAAAATTCTCCACCACTGCTCAAAATTAATTGCTACAAATCTTCCCTCCAATGTTTCCTCCCAAGCATGCAAAACCATATGGCTCACATCATAAAAAGGTGGAAGGTGTAAGTGGAAACCTCCTTGTTGTCCAATGGCATCCTCAAGGTAGGAGAGATGAAAAACATGGGGAATATTATTCCCAATGAGTGACTCCCACACCCATGTTATCATCCAAATGAAATAAGCCAATATCGGTAGCTCAAAAAGATCCTCAACCTCTGGTTCATACAATGTGTTTGGGCTGCATGGAGAGATTGGATCCTCCCATCCAAATGGTTTCTCTCTCCATTTATGATAAGTATGGGGTTGATGCTGATCTTGGGCTTAAATTTCATGACCTCCAAGAGTGGCCCAACCTACCCCACCAAACAAATACACCATGAAGTGCCTCCTCCAAAAACTCAAGTTCTTCAAATGGCTCATCCTACATGAAGGAAAGAGATGTAGTTTGGCAATCATGGGCTGCCCATTGCTTCCCCTAAAACATGCATCATGTAAAGTAGAGAGAATCATACTCCCAGTGGGCATCTCCAACTCATATCCCACTCTCCAAACAAAGCTCCCCATAAAAATATCATCAATGCATGGAAGCAAAAACCAATAGAAACAAGTTGCCATATGACAACCGGAAAGTGGATCAAGGTCCCACACATGGAACCAGCGCAGTGCATCCTTTTCCTGCATCAAATCAAACAAAAACAAGTGCTTTTCCAACCATTTTTTTGATTCCACAATCATTCTACAAGATAAAAACATGAAAGTACAAGGTGGTGTCAATGGTGCACACCAAAAACCATGTGGCTTCCCCCACAAACCACCAATAAGATAGCCAATCTCAATGCTACAAATGGCTTCAAGTACATCATCATACAATATGCAAGAAGGGATAATCCTTCTTATTACAACATGCTGCTCATATAAAGTAAATAAGTACAAAAAATAATGTGGAATCATACATTCTCCACCATGTACTTGGGACCTTGAGTTGAAATGGCTCAACTGGAAATTCTCCCTCACCTCCAAAGAGTAGGTAAGTGGCTGTGACATCCTCTCTATCACCATCTGGGCTATGCACCTCTCCATATGCTGAAATATATCATGTTGGATTCCCTCCCAAATGAACTCCTATGCCAAGGAAAGATATGCATCAAAGTGCATGGAAAAGAAGTCTTCATGTGATGCATGTAGCAGCTTCTCCTTGAGCTTAGAAGCTCTAGTCAAGAAGACTCTGCCATAAGAATAAATGACCACATCATCAACCATATATCTATCATCTCCATCAGGGTCATCAAGAATCATGCAAGCACCAAGATCCTTGCAGTACTCTACCAAGAGTTGAGACCTCCAATATGGATCAATCCTCCCAAGAGACAGTGTTGATGAGCTGCAATGTGAAGCTCCCCACATGTTGTTGTCTTTCCCTTTGACATACATCATGCCAAATTCATCCTCCAAATTTCTACCATGCCCATCATGCAGAGTCTCATGTTAAAAAAGAAGTAGTGATCTTTGGAAGTTGGCTTCCCATGAGAAGCTCCCATCCAAACGAATCTCCCAATCTTGGCCAATGTAAGCATGAGTGGCCTCCATCTACTCTAATGTATGGAGGATTCCTTACTCAAAGGAAGTACACTCTGTTTCTCCAAATACATGGATCAGCTCGAAAGCAACATGAAGGTGCCATCCTCCATTACTGCAGCAACTTCTGTCAGCGCAGTACATATAGTGAGATTGGGTGGTGCTGAAAATGGGAGAGTGTCTCCCTCATCCTTGAGTCTATCCCAAACTCTCTGCATTGTACTAGACTCCTCCAAAGTCTTCACCTCTCCGGAATCTAGGAGGGGTGAACCAAATGGCAAGATGCCTCTCACCAACTCTAGATCATGTGGCCTTCTAGGTGGAATGCCTCCATGCAATGAGACATCAATGTCAAGAGTAGACTGTACATATGATTGGGAAACCTTGCCCTTTCCCTCACAGCACAAACCAGTCTGCCTCTTCTTTGCACCAACTCTCTGAAATAGATAGGGGTGTGTGCTCCTCATCAAATAATGATGTCCTTCCTCCCTACCTTCTCCTTCCATCAAAAATATCTCACAATCATGTTGCTCATTGATTGTGCTTTGTATTCCATATGTGAGACCCTGGGGAACTTCTTGCAATGATACAAGAAATCCTCCTGTTGGAGCATGTGCTCCTCCTTCCTCTGCATGAACTACTAGATATGCTCTAGATGTGACAGCGTTGTAACCCCCATCCTTCTCTTCCTCTTCAATATGAATAGGAGGTAACTGCTCAATAAGAGGATCCTCTTTTGCAAAAGGATCCTTCCTGCCCTCTTTTCTAAGGTTATGAAACAAGGATCTTGCCTCTAGTAAGGTATCATGCAAGATGTGAGCTTCTTCACAGGTTTCTGAAGTGGTTTTGAGTTTGTAGGTCCTTCCAACTTATGCAAAAGTTTTGTTTGTCTTGGTTTGATTGTTTCATGTTTTTATCAAACCTCTCTACCAATCTCTTAGTGAAATTTGCAAAATAAGAAGTATTGAAATTTTTCAATGAAAATGACTCAAACATCCACCAAGCATAGGCCTTACCTTCAAAGTGTAGCGCTACAACTCTGATGGCTTCATCTTCAGAAACTTGGTGCTGCTGCAAATAAGTATGCAACTCCTTCACCCAAGCTTTGGCTGAACAAGTTGGGGATCCATCAAAGGTAGATAGAAAAAATCTATCCATGTCATGCAACTTGCTCCTCTCCACCTTGATCCCGTAAAACTCTTTGAAAGTGATATGATCTCTAAAATTTTCAGTTTGAGATTCATACTCTTGCAGAAAATGACTAAGAGTTTCCCTCCTTGGAATTTCCTCTTCTTTCATCTCTTTCATAGCATATCTAGGCATTTGACTATGTTGTGCATAATAGGGTGTAGCTGCATGCTCACACCTATCATGTGCCAATCTAGATCTGGCTCTAAATTCAAACTTCTTTGGAGATTCCATCTCCTCTCTCATCTTATTAAGATCTTTATTGATGCTCTGCATAGATTTTGGAAGAATATTTGAGAGCCTCTTCTCCTTTTTTCCTCCACATAATGGAGTCTTCTTCCTATTCATCTGTCCTTCTCTTGATAGCATCATGGCTAAGTTCCACAGGCTGAGCCAAGACTATGCTTTGATACCACTGTAATATCCCAAAATGGGAATGCAGCAGTGCATAAGAAAAATACTAGAATAGCAGGGTGAAATAAAGTCATAAAATGTGTTGAGAAATAGATATCCACCAAATGAATGAAATAGCAGCAAAAAGAAGCACTTCTACATCCTCCCAAGTGGGGAAAATGCAGCAAATAGACACTAAAAATGTTTTTTTCTAGAGATTGAGTTATAACAGGAGAAAATAACGGTTGGATCCCTTAGCATATGTATTAATTCCCTCACATACCAAAGAGAAACAAAAAAAAAATATCTTTTGATAGTTAAACAGATCTCCCAACCTTAAAATGACTTAAAAATAGCCAACCCCGTGACTTAAGCTATACATAAATTCCTGAAGCATGCACAGCATGATTTTAGAGGGCTTCTACAACATTATAATATGGAATCATGGATCTGGAGTTTCATTGGACAATATACTAAGAAAACAGAGATCTGGCCTCTTTAATGTATTATGGAAATAACTCGGCAAGGGTTTCTTGAGAGCACAAGTACAAAAAGAGTAGATTTGAATATTCAGCTCTGAAAAAATGCATTCTTACTACAAAATTACAGAAATATGGCTGAATCATACAAAATATGGATGAGAATCCCTTCCTCTAAATTTCCGGGAGAAGGGTTGGCCCTTTTCCAAGGAAACTAGCTCAAAAACAAGGGCTTTAACCTTGCTGCAGCAACTCTATGAAAAATGACGCAGTTACTGCAAGGGACTACATTGTAGGAGATGAGGAATAGTGTGGCCAACTTCCAATATGTGAAATAAGCCCAGAAATATTCCTAGATGATCTCTCAAGAGAAGGAAGGCACCCTCTACTGAGAAACAGACCCAGAAGTGGCGTTATCAAACCTCCACTGCAACACCCTGCAACCCAGCAATATTATACTACAAAAATAATGTTGAGGCTAAAGAATGATTCTTGGCCTCAAGCCTAGATGTGGAGAAATACAGAACAGATCTTTCCCAAGAGGCCTCTCAAGGAAAGAGGTGGGATTCTTGCTCGGGAACACCTTGTGCTAAACATCACTGCAACCATGTTAAACAGCAAGAGGAAGCCAAGTCTAAACAGACCAAGATCAAATGATCAAATCCAAATCATGAATAAAAAATGCTCCCATCCTCTCCATATATAGCAAGTGAACCTCTTCACATTGGGTCCCATCCAATGTGCCATCAAGCTCATGCAAGTTGTCCTCCATCAAAACTGTGTTGTTCATCAATGAGATTCAATGTATCTAGAAAGCTTTGTTGACTTGGTCAAATTTAACTGAATCAACATGATCCCATCTCTGTTTACACCCATGGGTGCTCAAATTAGCTGCTTATTCTTCCTCCTTTCACATTAGGAGTGTTATTGATCCTTCTAAAGAGGTTAATGGGCCTCCCTACCCATTTAGTCACCTACCTAGTGATAAAACAACTCTAATATTCCATTTAGCTTGAAGGCTTAATTTTTGGAATATTACAAAACTTGTTTCCTTGAGTGCCATCACACGAATCGACCCAACCTGACTCAACCTGACTCGCCCAGATGTTGAAGGTACGAGGGATCAAATGGAAAATGTGTTGCAAGAACGTGCAAAAGGCACATGGGCAGTCAAAACTTAGCATTTTTTATACGACCACCCTCACACGACCCGACTCAACCCAACTCGACCCACCCGAACACGTTTCTGTGGGTGCCCTCACATGACCCGACTCGACCTAACCCGCTTGAACATTTTTCCCTAGGAACCCTCACACAACCCGATCTGACCTGCCTGCACACGTTTCCTTTGGCCCCCTCACACGGTATGACCTGACCTGACCCACACGAACGCGTTTCCTTAGGTGCCCTCACATGACCAACCCGACCCACACGAACACGTTTCCTTGGGCGCCCTCACATGACCCGACTAGAACCGACTTAACCCGAACTTCCCGAATGTGTTTCCTTGGGCGCCCTCACACGACCTGACTCGACCCGACCCACCCGAATGTGTTTCCTTAAGTGCCCTCACACAACATGACCCAACCCAACCCAAGCCACAAGAACTCATTTCCTTGGGCGCCCTCACATGACCCGACCCAAAATGACCCAACCCGCCCGAATGCATTTCCTTTGATGCCCTCACATGACCTGACCTAACCCGACCCACCCGAACATGTTTCCTCAGGCGCCATCACACGACACAACCCAACCCGACCCAACCCGCTCGAACACATTTCCTTGGGTTCCCTCACACGGCACGACCCTACCTGACACACCCGAATGTGTTTCCTTGGGCGCCCTCACCTGACCCAACCTGACACAACTCGACCTAATACAACCTGACCTAACACAACCTGACCTGACTTAACCTGACATGACCTGAGTTGACCCAACCTGACACGACCCGACCTAACACGATCTGACCTAACCCGACCTGACACGATTCGACCTAACCCTCACACGGCACAACCTAACCCAACCTGACACGACTCGACTTGACCCTCACACGGCATGACCTAACCCGATCTGATCCTCGCATGGCACGACCTGACCTAACCTAACATGACCCAACCTGAGCCTCATACGGCACGACCTGACCCAACCTAACACGACCTGACTTGACCCTCACACGTCACGACCCAACCTAATGTTTCGTCACTATTCTGACACTGTCAATTTGTTGTCGCAATTCCGACGATGTGGACCTGTCGGCGCAATTCCAAAGTTGAGACCCTTTCGTTGTTATTCTGATGTGTGGAGCGCTTTCGTTGCTCTTCCGAAGTTTTCATATTTTCTTCTCAAGTCCAACATGTGGAAGTTTCGTCACTATTCCGACGTTGGGATCATTTCATTTCTTGTCCAATGATTTTTGGAGGGATTAAAAAAATTGAGAAAAAGTTGGGAACTTTTCGACAGTACGTCAAAACTGTCAGAACTAAAGTGTCAAAAAATTGACCATATGTACTAGTGAACACAGGAGGCGTTGAAGCATGCTCCATAAACGCTAGAAGAGTAACCAGTCGGAGGAGTAAATAGAATCATATATATGGTACAGTTCCTATGCAAGCTAAAACCCAACTGTAAGATAATGACATAGACAGGTGCCATGCTGAAGGGTGACATGATTGATGTTTCCATTTTTATGACTAATGGAAATAATTTTCTCTTCCCATTTTCTCTTTTTAGTCTCCTTCATGGTTTAATGAGCACGAAAGAGAAGAAAAATGTGCTCAATAGGTTCCTTTTTCATAAATTTTAATGAGGCTGAAGAAGAGATAAAATTACACTCATACCTTTCCCATGGTTTAACAATTTTTTAGAATGGAAATAACTCGAAAATAATGAGCAGGAAAATACGGAAATTATGGAAAAAACTCAACATTTTTGTTTTGATTTCATGAGCATGAAAATATGGAAAAATAATCTCATGATTTTCATAAGTCATGAAAAGTAAACCAAAATGAACTCGACATTTTCATTGATTAACGAGGATGAAATAAGGTGAAAAGGAGCTCAATTCCTTTCAGGGTTTAGCGAGCATAAGAATGACACTAAAGAATCTCATCCTAGAGGAATGTGTGTTATAAAAGTTAGTAGCTATGCCCAATATGATGGAACCACTCAAATCATATGGAGGTGGAGAGGCTAGGAAATAATACCACTCATCACAATGGTTCCTCCAAGAAATTTTAAAACACCAAGTGAAAGCGGATGATAGGCTAAGAAGATGGTGATGGTGGTGGAAAAATGAGACCAAGGCTCATTGTGAAAAAATAGGCTGATAAAATATGGCAATCACAAGGGATAAATTTTTTGAATCCTCCTCGATTAAAGCCATAAAATAAAAAATAAGAGAAGAATGTGACTCATATTCGAATTCATGGCAGGTCAGAAGGGGGGATTCCAAGAATAAAATGGAGACACTACATGGACACCAATAGGAAAAGAGGTGTAAATATATGGTATCCATGATCAAGTAGGCTCTATATTGGCTTCAGGGTTCCTGACCCAAGTTCAGATTTTGTGGATAAACCAACAAACCCTCCAACTACTAGCCCTTTCGGCAATGACCTTCTTGCGCACACCAAAATCTCACTCGAAGCAGTATGGGGGTATGTTGGAACCAGGTTTCCGCACTATGAGAGAGAATTTAATGAAGTCATCCTCAAAAAAACCCTAAGTGAACTTATACAGATTCATGCAACATTTTATAACAAAAACACAGAGAATGTGCAATTATCAAAAGAATAACCCATAAATAGTGTTCGCTTTAGTGCAGAGAACAGATCAAAACTAGATCTAGATCTTAATAAGGGTAAACACTTAACTGTTCATTAATAACCATCCATAATCATATCAGATACTTCACACAAATAGTAATCAGTAAATAGATAATGTAATTTGAATCAAATCATAAGCAGTAAGAAATATAACACATAACATATAGAGCTTCACAAAAATTGTCCTTTCTATTAATATTCCAGATCTGTCAATACATTAGCTTTCTTCCAAAACCCTTACAAACCCTTCTGTGAACACATCTAGCGGAGTCCTCACACATCAAGGACTAGGTATCCATACACACAGCCAGTAGGAGCCTTTAAACCCAACCTAAAATCCTTACAAACTCAATTACTATCAAAACATCAATATCTTATATCACATGTATCACTACTTAGCTTAGACATACTCTATCTATTTATAATATGCCTAGCGCGCAGATACTATGGTCTCAAACCATGGTTTGAGGCCCATAGTTTACATTTAAGCTTAATTACATCGAAATTGAGGAAAAAATCCCTTTGACTTCATTTTCACAGCGCACACATACAAAAATACAAAAATTTTCTTTGGGACTTGTGCCTTAGGGGATCCCGCTCCAAAAGGCCCCCAACACAAACATGTGACTCATCCCAAGTCACTGAGGCATTGTTTCCTTATTCTTAGCCTGAAGTGTCTTGACAGAGTTCTAAATAGGGAGAACTAACTCAAGGCTCTTCGTGTTTGCACTCTGCGCTTTTTGAACCAGCTTGTCTGTAGTAGGCCCCTCAGCTACCATCTCTACGCTACATTGAGTTTGTTGGATGATATTTAGAGTGTTATCCAGCGTCTAAGATAACTGGAGCTCTTCCTCTACCCAATTTTGCATGCGCTCCTTCAAGACCTGTTCTTTCCAATGCAAGTCTTCAATTTATGTTTGAATTATGCGGCCTTCCTTCAGACAACCAAGTCGTTGGGTAAGGACTAATGTTGGTGCGAATGTACGAATATCCTCAAACTACTTCTCCTTTTCATTAAGTGTGTCGCATAGCTTCTGCACGACCAGATTTTTCTGAAAAAGGCCCAAATTTCCATGGCCTCATTCAATGACTTGTCACACTGGGTGACTGTGGCACCAATGCTATCTTGTGCCTGCTTTACTTTGGCTGCTCACTTCGCGCGAACCTCGAGAGGTGTCTCCGGTTGCAACTTGGTTTGGAGGTCCATGATTTGCTGCTCATATTTAGTTTAAATGGTATGAACAGGTGCGCATATTTTACTACAGCAGCCAATCCATCCAACTTCTTAATGGGCATAGTTGGGGCTAAGACAGCTGGAATATCTTGACACAAATGATTAATATTAGCTTCTAGCACACCGCGTTGGGCCTCTGCTTCTCTGCATGTTGCTTCAACTTATCGTTGCTTTGGATGCACTTGCGTAGCCTACTTTTGTGCATCCTTAGTCTATGTTTTCACTATTGCTTCTCGGTACTGAAGTTCGTCGACAATAACTGAGTGTAGAAAATGAATTTTTCCTATAGGAAACACTGAAAGGTTAACATGAACATCACTTGTACTAGTAAATAGAGTGCGTTGGCTCGCATCCATTTGGATTTATGGTAGGGGATGTAAACGAATCGCCCCTCCCCAGATGCTAGCAACGCCACATCCAACGGTTGAGAGGTTGTCACAGGTGTGTTGGTCCGGCTCACCTGAATCACGCTCTCTTGTATCTGGATCACTTGTACTTTCAATTCTTACAACCTTACTTGGACAATCTCCAGAGTTAATTTATATTGGACCTCCATATCCATCCATCGATCTTCCTGCGCAGATGTAACTATATTCGTGATCTCATTGAGATCGTTCTCTATGAGTGTCAATACCTGTTGTCCTTATTTCCTAGATCCCTTATGCTCTTTGTGTGATCCACCCATGGCCTTGTTGGGTGTGGAGCCTGATTATCTTGTTTACTTTGTATCACAGCATTGGACCCCTGTACCTTAAAAGGGGTGGCAACGCCACCCATAATTAATCGTTGTTGTGGGGGGTCCAGGGGGCGCGGAAACGCTTTTCGGAGCCCCCCCTGGCCAGGGGTTTCGGGGGCAGTGCCCTCGAAGCTAAAAACAGATGTAAATTTGCCTTGTAAAAGTATAGTAATTTCTAGTCAATCTAGGTCGTTCATAGGCGGATGATCTGATGATAGAATTTATGTTTAGATTAGGGTTTTTTTGCCCTAGAAGGCAACCCCTCGCTTTTATGAGGGTATTTTATTGCGGCTCTGTATTATGTGTGTATTCTCAGAGCGAGAATAGATAGGGAGAATGTGAGAGAGAACAGAGGATATTACAGCGGATCTGCTGTAGGTTTTGTCTCTTCAATTTTTGCTGGATAATAGAAAGGAAGGACTGGTTGTTTGGGGTGGACATAGCCCAAACTAGGTGAACCATGTATAACTGTGTCTCTCTGGTTTTATGTGTTTTGTGTGCTTGTATTTTTTCACATATTTTATTTGTTGCATTGCTCCATAATATATAATTTTCTAACAATTGGTATCGAAGCCGAAGGTCTATTTGGTTGATAAACTCGCATGAAAGAAGGGTTCCTGGTTCAAGTGGGAGCAATGGCAGAAGATGGTAAATTTAGGGTCAAGAAATTTAACGGCCAAAACTTCCAGTTGTGGAAGATGCAAATGGAAGATTATCTGTATCAGAAAGATCTGTACCTATCATTGAGCGAAAAAACAAAGAAGCCAGCAGCCATGATAGACGCGAAATGGAACATTATCGATAGAAAGGCACTTGGAACAGTACGGTTGTGCCTTGCGGTGTCAATCACCTTCAATATTTCGAAGGAAACAACAACAGATGGTTTGATGTAGACGTTGGCGAAACTATATGAAAAATCCTCAGCCTCAAACAAGGTATTTCTTATGAAACGACTATTTAATATGAAGATGTTGGAAGGTGGATCTGTTACAGACCATTTAACTGATTTCAATATAGTTACCAGTCAGTTAAGTTCTGTAGGGGTAAACTTTGATGATGAAGTTAGAGCTCTGTTATTCTTGTTCTCATTTCCAGAGAGTTGGAATGGTTTAGTAATGGCCATTAGTAACTCTGTCTCTAAATCTAGTACTTTAAAGTTTGATGATGTTGTTGTTGCTATCCTTAGCGAGGAAATGCGACGGAAAAGCTCTGGTGAGACATCAGGTAATGCTTTGAGTGAAGAGTCTAGGGGAAGAAGAATGGAAAGAGGAAAGAGTTTGGGTTATCGCAGTAAATCAAGGAAAGGTAGATCCAAGTATAGATCGGGGATAGTGTGCTGGAAATGTAGAAAGAGAGGACACCTAAAGAAAGACTGTAGATCTTGGAAGGAAAAAGAAGGAGATGCACAGCAAGAAAACAATCATGAAGAAAATGTGACAGGTGATATGTTACAAGATGATTTGATTCTTTCTTTCGAAAATGTTACTGATTCTTGGGTTGTAGATTCAGGGGCTTCATTCCATGCCACACCTGATAAGAAATATTTTCATGACTATGTTCAAGGAGATTTTGGACAAGTTCGTTTGGGTGATGATAAACCCTGTAAAATTTTTGGAATGGGTAAAGTTCTTGTAAAATAACATAATGGAAACCAATGGCTACTAAAGGAGGTAAGGCATGTTCCAAATCTGAAGAAAAATCTGATTTCAACAGGGCAGTTAGGCGGTGAAGGTTGTGTGACAACTTTCATGGATAAAACTTGTAAGGTCACCAAAGGAGCCCTGGTAATATCAAAAGGTGAAAAGGTTGGTACATTGTATTTATGCAATGGTATTTCTAACTCTGTTAATGCTTTAACTTCCAAAGGAGCAGATGCAGCATTATGGCATCATAGGCTCGGACACATGAATGAGAAGGGGATGAAAAATCTTCACTCAAGAAATTTGTTGCCAGGTTTGAAGAATGTTGATTTGGATTTCTGTGAAAATTGCATTTATGGAAAACAAAAGAGAGTCAGATTTCTCAGAGTTGGGAAAGAAAAGAACAGTGAAAAATTGGAGCTTATGCATACAGATGTATGGGGACCTGCTCAATTATCATCTCTTGGTGGCTCTCGCTATTATGTTACGTTTATTGATGATGCAACTAGAAAAACTTGGATTTATTATATTCAAAATAAATCTGATGTATTTGATACTTTCAAGAAATGGAAAGCTTTGGTTGAGATTGAGACAGGAAAGAAGTTGAAGTGTCTCAGATCAGACAATGGAGGTGAATATTGCAGCAAAGAGTTTGATAGGTACTGTTCAGAGCATGGAATTCGTAGAGAGAATACAGTTCCAAGAACACCACAAGAAAATGGTGTGTCAGAAAGGATGAACAGAACAATCATGGAGCGTGTAAGGTGCATGAGATTGCATGCAGGATTGCCTTTACAATTTTGGGCAGATGCTGTAGATACTGCTGTTTATCTAATAAACAGAGGGCCTTCAAGTTCCTTGGATGGTGGTATTCCAGAGGAAGCATGGACAGGTAAAAAGGTAAACTACTCTTTTTTTAAAGCCTTTTGGTTGTGAGGCCTTTGTCCATATTAATAAAGAAAATAGAACAAAGCTTGAGGCAAAATCAAAGAAATGTACCTTTATTGGATATGGTGTTAATGATTTTGTTTATCGCTTATATGATTATGAAAATCACAAAATCATTAGGAGCAGAGATGTAATATTCAATGAAAAGGTCTTGTATAAGAATCAGTTGCAGGAAAAGAAACAGGAAAAAGAAAGCAAGGAATACACAGTTCTTGATGAGATAACTGAAAAATTAAAGGTGTCTAAAAATAATAATAATCAACAACCACAGCAGTAGCAACCACCACAACAGCAACAGGCACCTCAAACACCTGAAAATGGTGTTAGAATATCTACCAGGATAAGTAGACCCCCTGAACGATACTCTCCTTCATTATATTATTTATTGTTGACTGATTCTGGTGAACCTGAATGTTATGAAGAAGCAATGCAGGTTGAAAGCAGGAAGAAGTGGGAGCTATCCATGGATGAAGAGATGGACTCTTTAATGCATAACCAAACTTGAGACTTATTCAAGTTGCCTGCAGGTAAAACTACATTGCAGAATAAATGGGTTTACATGCTGAAGGAAGAAGATGGAGGAAAATAGAGGTACAAAGCTAGACTTGTGGTGAAGGGGTTTGCACAGAAGAAAGGTATTGATTTTGATGAAATATTTTCTCTTGTTGTTAAAATGACTTCAATCAGAATTATTTGAAGTCTTGTAGCAGTGGAAGATTTACATCTTGAACAGTTAGATGTAAAGACAGCATTTCTCCATGGATATTTGGAGGAAGAGATATACATGCAGCAACCAGAAGGATATGAGGTAAAAGGGAAAGAAAAATTGGTGTGCAGGTTAAAGAAGAGCTTGTATGGCTTAAAACAGGCTCCAAGGCAGTGGTATCTAAAATTTGACAAGTTTATGTCTGAACAAGGTTATACTAGATGTCACTCTCATCATTGTGTTTATCTAAAAAGGAAAAATGATGGCAGCTATATTATATTGTTATTGTATGTAGATGACATGCTTGTTGCAGGATCTAACATGCAGGAAATAAATGTGCTCAAAAGAAAATTGGCAAATTCATTTGCAATGAAGGATTTGGGAGCCGCAAAACAAATCCTTGGTATGAGGATAACTAGAGACAAGAAAAATCACAAATTAACACTGTCTCAGAATGAGTACATAGAAAAGGTGTTGAAAAGATTTAATATGCAGAATGCAAAACCAGTTAGTACACCTTTTGCTAGCCATTTCAAACTTAGTAAGGAGATGTGCCCCAAGACCCAAGAAGAAATGGACTATATTTCTAAAGTTCCATATGCATCAACAGTTGGAAGCTTAATGTATGCAATGGTCTGCACAAGGCCTGATATTTCACATGCAGTGGGAGTTGTAAGCAGGTACATGAATAATCTAGGAAAAGAACATTGGATGGCAGTAAAATGGATTCTCAGATATTTGAGAGGTACCACAAATCAAGCATTATGCTTTGGTGGTTCAAAAATTTCTCTACAGGGATATGTTGATGCAGATATGGCAGGTGATAGAGATAACAGGAGGAGCACTACAGGATATGTATTTACTGTAGGTGGAACAGCTGTCAGTTGGGTTTCAAAAATCCAAAGTGTTGTTGCACTTTCAACAACATAAGCCGAGTATGTTGCTGCTACAGAGGCTAGTAAAGAAATGATTTGGTTATAAAGGTTTATGGATGAATTGGGTAAGAAGCATGATATGGGCACACTATACAGTGATAGCCAAAGTGCTATTCATCTTGCAAAGAACTCAGCATTTCATTCCAAGACTAAACACATACATCTCAAGTACCATTTCATACGGTCAGTATTGGAAGATGGAGAGTTGAAGCTGGAAAAGATACACACTAGCCAGAATCCTACAGATATGCTAACAAAAGTTGTAACAGGGAGAAACTGAGAATGTGCTCAGTTTCAATTGGTCTTCAAGGATGACGATGAAAATTAGGAATAGCCATGTCCAAAGAGGAGTCATTTTCCAGCAAATGAAGCAGCGGTGGAGTTGCTACAATCAATCTCCAAGTGGGAGATTGTTGGCCGGATAAATCGTTCTTGCAGACAAGACCAATCTCCCTAGTACTAAAAGTATCTAGCAAAAAATAGCCAAATAAACTAATCTTTTTCTAAGCATATATGATTTACAAGAAGTTCGATAGAGGTGTAAAAGACTTACCATATGTCCAGTGCTTGTTTGAAGTCGTTGTTGTCCCTCGTGCACTTGAAGGAGTTTTCCTCGTAAACCTGTAGTCACAAACAAGCAAAATATTACATAGCACCTGTATAGAAATCATCATAAACCATTCTTATCATAGTGATCAAGGAATCTATGAAATAAACCATCAACTGAAAGCTTATTGAGAAAAATGAGTATATTTGTATTAATTTCAAAAGATGGAAAACCTTACAACCTGAGCCTTGATGTTGCACAGGCCTTCCAGGGGTCCGAAGCAGGACTCTCCTTTACTTTTATAAGCTCTTCACTCCTCCAACCAAGACGAATAGAGGTATGTAATCTCTCCTCACAAAATTCTTAGTTAACTGAGTCTGAATCTCAATAGCACTTAACCTCAAATATTATAAAGCTTGAACTCCCCTTGAGGCTACTCAATGCCTCTTTTTATAGTGGAAAAGAGGAGGTTTTTTGTTCCAACTATGAAGGGATAGAATCCTCCTTCAAAGGGATAATCTCATCACATCAATGGGTTAGCTCCATAAGGTAAGGGATACATGCACCTCATAAGAGTGGTTCTATCACCGCAAGATATTTTTTGGAAGCTTCTAGAATTCACTTTTATTGAGATTTTTGGAATTTACATGTGCCTTTTTTATCTTACAGGGGTCCGCATCTATAACACAGATAAAGTGCATTCAGGTACGCAAGAGAGCTGAGCATTAGATGCAGGACCGTAGGCAAGATAGAGAGAAAGTGCGACACCAAAGTTTAGGAGATTTTTAGGAACTTTTCTCTGATTTTCAAGGCTTGACATGAGGAAATGATATGTTAGACTTGCAAAGGGAGAAGTATGAGTAATAATGAGCTCATACACATAGCAGAATGTTAGGATGACAATTTTTAGTGTAACAGATTTCCCCCTAAAGTGCAAAGTCTGGAATAGATGAAACTGAAGTCTATCATATATGAAGAGTGTAGTACTTTATCATTTTGAGGATCATCCTGTGGACACCCCAGTCAGAACCTGTAAAAAAATTCAATGCAAAATATATATATATATGTAATCATATCATCGCTGAGGTAGGCATTCCCATACTCAGATAAAAACTAACTAGAAACTGATTCAAACTGTTCTGATACAGGAATGATTTTGAGTACATCACAGTATAGACATGTGTAGACACAGTATGGATGCAGCCATCTATTTATAAATAGTCCATTGTATAAATGATAACAAAATTCCTCGCAGCCTAGATGGTAGAAACTAGATCCAGGGTCTTGATTTCTGCATCTCGAACTAGTATGATTCCATCCATGTGAATGAAAGTGTCGAAGTCGAACATGGTAGAAACCACTTGATTACCATTCAATGATGTAAACTGTTAACAAGTGTGAGAGTAACCACCAGTAATGTTAATGGCTCTCAAAGTACTCAGTACAATCCATGAAATGTGAATGAATGAGCTGAAGTCAAAAATGTCACATAATCATTCGATCGAAGGTCAATGATGCAACCTGTCGTCGAAGGCGAGAAACCTGCCATTAAGGCATGCAGATTTCAAGGTACTGACGATTTTTGGATCAACTTCCTAGATAATGAGTTGTCGTCGATAGAAAGTGATCTGTCATAGGCAAGCCCATAACACAAAATCATAGATCAAGTTTTGAAAATGTATATTGGCAAGGACTGACTCAGGGATAGTCAAAATGGATGACAAATATTTTGCAGGTGAATGGTTTATTTGAACTATCCTTTTGAACACATAACAACACTGCAGATGGCTTGGTGACAATTGACCCAAAGCTAATACCCAGAAACCGGATGAATATTTTCAATGAGGTTTGATTAACTATTAGGCAAAGTATTTCCCAACCCAGGTGAATGAAATTGTCGTGTTCAAGACTGGTTAACTGGATTTTAGAAAAATCAAAATACAACAAACAAGTCCATTTTTCTCTCTTTTCCCCCACCATTTCTGGAAAGTACCTCTTTATTTTTGACAAGGTTGAGGAGGATAACATTTGCTTGTTTATAAGCTCATCCTTCGGACAAGTCCTGTTGTCGCTCCTAGAGACAGCCTAGAGTTGTGATAGACCAGTGCCTAGGACATCTTATATAGCAAGGAGCATATGGTATAACAGAGGAATTTATCAATAGAAAGCTCTCATGCTATTTCCTGAAGAACAAGGAATATTAATCTGAACGGGACCAAGACCTTCAGAAACTGACACAGGGAAAATAATATTGCAGAGGCAACATGCAAAACTCCAATATAAAAGCAACAGACAATTCAGAGACAGCTTACTGTAAAGAGGGTCGATTCAGAAATACCTCACAGAAATAAATTATCAGAAGGTGTATGTAGTGAATGAAATATTGAGAGAATATTAGTTATCATTGAGTTGATATCTAGATACGAAATATCACCATGTAATGGGCTTACCAATCTAAGAATCCATTCATGACAATAGCATTTTAAAAACACCCTCCCAAAGCAACTAATATAGCAGAAATACAGTTTAGATGAATAGTGGAACAAAATATCATGCCTGAGCCATATTTAAAGCGCTTGACTAATCCGAGCATGGGTATCAACTAGGATAAATCCATATCAAAATCAGTGAGCCACTCGCATTCCAGAAACATGATACAAGAAAGATGGATGAAATGAAATGATCTATTAAAATAAAACATAAAAGAAAGTTACAGACTGTTATACCATTTTTTTGGTCATCTAACTCATTATCATTAGATGAACCCCAGTACACCATGTAAGACCAATTTTACCCTAAGTAAAATTGCTTTCACCATGTCAAATAACGTTGGTCCATATTTCCTGGTCATATTTAACCCAAAACAAGGAAATTAATCAAATAAATCATTATTTATTTAATTATTTCCTAGGAACAAGTTATTCAAATCATTATTTAATAACATTCCTAGTTAAATTTGACTAAATCATTAAATAAATCATTATTTATTTAATTATATCCCCATCATCTCCCTAAAATAATAAATAAATCATTTATTTATTTATTGTTTATAAATAAAGGAATTGACCCACGTCAAAATACCCTTTCCCTCCAACAAATATAATAAAATATTCCTAAAGGGTGGTTCTAGAATTTGATTAATAATATTTTATTCATGCAACAAGTTCTAGATAACCCTAATATTTTGTTATAAATAGGAGCGTTTTCCCCATTCATTAGTCACCTTCATTGCATTAGATCACACTAGATCTATTCTTGGTCACCATTTTCCATTTTTTCTTTGTGAGCTCCCATTGAGTTCTATGTTTGTCAGGGTTTTTCTACCACAATAAGAGAGAGGAATTTTAGATCTGAAATGCTGAGGGCTTTCAAGAACCCATCCCATTGAGGAGAACCGGAAAACACCTTTATTTTTTTCCTCTCGGGTGCCCTATTCTTTAATATAATACAAATCATTCTTTTAAACACTTTGTTCTTGTCTTGTCTATTGGATGCATGGAGCCATATTATATTTTATCTGCTTAATGTCTTTTTGTGCTTAGATCTGAACTTATGCAGCAGATTTAAAGATATTTTGCAGCGATAATCGATGTTAGGGATATTTGTTATGTGTAGCTAAAGTGATCTTTTACGACGAAAGATTCATACTAACACAGACTGTGAAATACCAAAGACCAGAATCCTTTTAATAGATGGAACTCCTCCTCACTGAGACCCTACGGGCTCTGAGCCTTCATACAAGAGTTCAACAAAATGTATACAAAAATCCTTTCATTGCATAATTTTCTGATAAAATCTGGAACCCTAAACCATCTGTTCTTCGGGAGCTTTATAGGAGAAAAAGAAAGCTCAACAAGGGAGTAGGTGATGAACATTGAATTGCCTCATTAAGACAAGATGGCGGAAACGTGCACGCCCATACTGTTGAATGACTTTCTAGTGTTGTATGTACTTTTCTGCATGCTTACTGAAATAAATTCACTGGGTAGAAATCTCTTCAGGGACACGGCAAAGAAGTAAAAGCTCATATACGTTTCGTCCTTTTCTAAAAGAGAATGGTGCTGAAAAGAAAGCCTTAAGGTATTTTTTCTGCAAATGGTGCCCTCTGCCTTCTAACTCTGAATTATGGTTTAAGATATTCAATGCTGAATGTTGAATTCCTTGATCATCCACTAATATTTCTCTGTTGCTCCATTAATATCTCCATCTGCACAATCTGTGCTTTGAATGACTCTGGAGGGTTTGACAGATTTTAACCCTGCTTCTTTAATGGAAGTCCTGTCGACATATCTTCCCAGGCCTTTCTCCATAATTCCAGCCTCTAAAAAATGGTCCTTTGATGTGTTCTTTGTTACTGAAACGGAGGTTGTAAATCATGGCGATTTTATGCCACTGTAACCCTGCAAAACTAGAAAACGTGTTAAGAAAACTATGCACGGAGAGGATGGATGCATTGATGGTCGTCGGACTGGTGATGAGACTGTGGAGAGATGGTGAAAAGGGTAGTGGAAGTCGTTGCGGAATGGTGATGCAGCATGGCGGACACAGTGAGAAATGAACGTGAAAATGTGGAAAAACGAAGAGATGAACCAATTATGGACCCGGGGTGGCAGAGAGCATGTGGTGAAAAACTGGAGTACAGGTGGCGCGATACCAGGAAAATGGGAAACGGATGACGTGGAGTGCTGATGGTGGACCGGGGGTACGATTTCCTTGGGTTATCTTCCACACAGTTTCGTGGAGCAACTACCATCGGATGGATCGCCCCAAATCGGACGGCTCTCGTGGATATCGCGTCGTGTCTATGGACGAACGATAACACGCGATGGAGGGCAGTTTTTGAGCCGTACGTGGGGACATGTGGCAAACGATGTATGGAATCACTCTGAAAAGAGATATACCGCCCGCCTCGAAAAGGCAATGCGATATAAACCACTGGTTTTGTACAGTGCATGGAGTGGGGACCACCAGGGCGGGAGTACTGTGAGCCGTTGATCTGTGGTTTAAACGGACGGCAGACAGGCGATTTGGGCGATGAACAGAGTGGGCCACGGGCGCGATGAAGACTTGTGAATTCCGTCAGATCTGTACAGATTGATCGTTGTAAACGCGCCCGATATACATATGTGATAAGCGCCTTTATGGCTAGCACTCAGTTTTGACCTTCATTCACATGGAGAAAAAGGTGTTGGGGCTAGGGCCAAAAAGTGCTAGGCCTTAAATAAAATGTAATGTGGGATTTTGGCCCTTTAATGCAGATTTGAGGCTGGGAGAAGGTAACGATGAGCAGAAAACGAATTTCTCAGGGCAGAAATAGGGGGATTGAAAGGTTTAAGCAGGATTGCTTATCAAAATTTCAATAGAATGCTGGCGTGATCAACATTGGCTCCACCTGGGGATGGCACGTTCATCCCTGGGCATGTCAAGAACTTCGCAGACCACCTGATAATATTTTGTATGAACTCTGCTCTTCAGCACTTCTACCTTTCTTTTCATAATTCATCACGACACCCACATTATTTAAACAAGGGAGAAAATAGGAAACTAATATACAGTATAATACATCAGGCTATCTCTGCCTGAATTAGAACTGGAAGTAGGGTTTAAGAAACTGACCATTTATAGGGGCATCAAGCAAGTCACCCTGTAAATTTTCCAACTTGAAAGTATTGTTACCTCCTTGTTCCACAATTATGAAAGGACCAAACCAAAGTGGGTCGAATTTACCATGTTTTTCTTTTTCAGCCCTCCGGATATCACACCTGAGTGCTAAATCACCAATCTGAAAATTTCTATCCTTGGCATGCTGATAAAAAAGGTATTTCATCTTCTCCTGATACTCTGTCAGCCTTTGACTTACCTGGTTCCGTGTTTCTTCCAATTCCACGAGCTGATTTATTCTCCTGGTCATATCATCAGGCTCTTCTTGACATTCCTACATGAATCGGGCTACTGGTAGGGCTAATTGTATAGGGAATGTTGCTGCCCTCCCGTATAATAATTCATATGGGGATTTTCCAGTTGCTCTCTTGCTGGTAATTATATTGGCCCACAGAGCGAACTTCAATTGGGAATCCCAATTTTTCTGATTTTCATTTATAGCCTTTTTCAGTGCCCTTACTAGGGTTTTATTGGAAGACTCTGCCAAGCCATTTCCTTATGGATAATAGGCTGTAGAGTGGCTTAGTGTGATGTTATACTACCAACAGAAACTCACAAACTTTTTAGACTTGAAGACCTGTGCATTATCAATCACTATTCTGTCAGGGCAGCCAAACCTGGATATGATGTTTTCCTCCATGAATTTTATTATCACAGTATCTCTTATGTTCCTTGTAGGTATGGCTTCCACCCATTTTGTGAAATAATCAGTGGCAGTTAAAATCCACTTATGCTGACCACTCGATGGGGGATGTATCTCCCCTATAAAATCAATTCCCCATTGTCGGAATGGTTCGTCCACGTGCACAAGAATCATGGGCAAAGGTGCCAATTTCTGTCTTTCAGCAAATTTATGACACTTCTCACAGGCTCTTACACGGGCAAAAACATCTCCAAAAAGCTTGGGCCAATAGAAACCAACCTTCAGGATTTTGTGAGCAGTGGCCCTCCAGCTGTAGTGACCCCCACATATTCCTTCATGAAATTCAGCTATTATACTCTCTACCTCATCCTCTGTGAGACACGGGAGTAGGATGCCTGAGGGATCATGCCAATATAATCGGCCATTGCTGACTATGTACTTCCGTGATTTCAATCTCAGCATTCTGTACTTAAATTTATCACAACTTGGAGGGTGGCTGAGTGTGAGGAGATATTCTACTACCTCTTTGTACCACTGACTGGTGAGGTACTTTATATGTGTCTCCGGAGTAGCTACCCCAATTCCCTGTCGTTCTTCTTTCTCCTCAGAATCCTCACCTGTTATAATGGAAAAATTTATGCCTAGAGCTTGATAGTTTGATTCAGATAAAATTTTGGCAAGCCCTTGTCCTTTGATCAGCTTAGTAGGGTGGATTTCTAATTCATACTCCTGTATTTTGGCAATCCACTTCCCCCTTTTTCCTTCACTATCCCCCTGGATAAGGATATCTTTTACAGCAGCTGTAGGCACAAATGCAGTGATATGGGACTGCAAGATATACATGCGGAATGCTTTGAGGGATTTCACTAGGGCATATACTTGCTTTTCCAATATGTTATATTTCAATTCTGCATCACGGAGCACCTGGCTGAAGAAGGAAATGGGCTGCTCGTACCCTTCCTCATTTTTCTGCAATAAAACTCCTACTATTGTATGAGGTGATGCAAAAGAAAAGATCATGAAAGGTTTAGCATAATCTGGTCCATCTAGCACAGGGGCTTCTACAAAAGAATTTTTTATTCTGGTAAAGGCCTCTCGTGATTCCTGTGACCATTTAACTTCATTATCTTTCTTCAGCATGTCAGTTATATGTCTAACTATTTCAGCATAGTTAGGAATAAACCTTCTCAGGAAATTAATATGCCCTAGGAACACTTGTACCTCCTTCTTATTTCTAGGAAGAGAAATACCATTTATAACCTCTCCCCTCTTAGGATCTATCTTCACCCCATCTTTTGTTACAATGTGTCCCAAAATTTTACCCTCTTCTAATGCAAATAAAGACTTATGGGGGTTTAGAGAGACACCATGCCTTCTGCATTTCTCAAAGGTTCTATGAAAATTCTCAATGTGTTTAGTATCATTCTTTGAAAATACAGTGATATCATCGAGGTATACTACCAAAAATTTATCTTTCTCCCCAAAAAAAGCAATTTCCATGGCCCTCTGAAAAGTGGCCCCTGCATTAATCAATCCAAAAGGCATCCTGGCATACATAAATGTACCCCATGGTGTAGTGAAAGCAGTCTTCTTTTGATATTCTAGAAATACAGCTACCTGATTATAACCAGAGAATCCATCCATCATTGACATCTTGGAAGCTCCAACCACTTTTTGCAGGATGTGATCCATCTTAGGCAGTGGATAATTATCCTTTAAGGCTGCTCTGTTTAAATTTTGAAAATCCACACACAACCTTATTTCTCCATTCTTTTTTCGTACAGGGACTAGGTTTGCCACCATTCAAAGTACCTCAATGGCACAATTATTTTGGCGTTTAACAGCTTCTTAATTTCCTTCTCAATAGAAGGAAGCAGCAGGGGATTTATCTGTCTGAGCTTCTGCTTATGAGGTTTTGCATCTCCCTTTAGTGGGATTTTGTGTTGCATTATACTGATTTCAAAAGTTTTCAAGTCCTGATAGGACCATGCAAACACATCCTTGTAAGACTGAAATAATTTCTGATATAGCTTTTTATATTCTTCTAGGACCTTCTTGGACAATTTTACAATCTTGGGATCAGCATCAGTACCAAGATTCAGGTCTTCTACCTGACTTTCTTCTACCATTTTGCTTGGCTGCAGTGGGACATCATTCTTGTCAAATAATCTTTCTAGAGGCACCAGCTCTCTAGGTATAATGTTTCCCTTTAATTGCAACACTTTATTACCTGCCATTCTCTCTTCCCAATTTCTTTATGAAGTGTCTTCAGGCTCTCCTTCTTCTTCACCAGCATCAATCTCCATATTGGAGAGTTCTCCTACTGTTTCTAGGAATCTCTTCATCTGTTCTTCATCCTCAAATACCTGCCAGTGCTTGATGTTATCTGGGATTGATGGTCGATAATGCACCTCGATTTCATATCTTAAAAGAGGGTTCTGAGGTGGATGAAATGTACTAGCAGCCACAGCAAGGGAATCAGCCATCCTATTCTGTTCTCGACGCATGAACTGGATATTGAATTCCAAGAAGAAATTTTCCACCATGTCCCAAACTTCATTCCTATAAGCCCTCAGCTGAGAATGTTTGTTCTGACATTGATTCCTGACTTTTCTAACCACCCGTTCTGAATCTCCCAGAACTTTTAAACTTTGTATGTTCATGTTCCTGGCTGTCTACAATCCTAACAGAAGTGCTTCATATTCAGCCACTTTATTAGTAGCTTCATATTCTAGCTTGAAGGACAATGGGACCCATTTCCCTATAGGAGAAATCAATAATATTCCAGCTCCATTAACCTCTCTTGAATTTGCTCCATCAAAATGGAGTGTCCAGATTCTTGCTTCATGGCTCTCTGAGGGCTGCTCAGTCTTGATCTGGCAGAAGGATGGTTCATGAGCATAATCTTGATCTTCTTCCAGCATCAAGCATGAGAAATCTCCTTCTTTACTGTAGACTAGTGAATTAACAGATTTTTCAGCCTTAATCACCAACTTGACAAATCTAGTCTCCCTGTACAACCTCCTCTCTTGGCCACCAAAAATTGGGATAGTGGCATATGTTAAATCCAGATTAATAGACCCACCAATTTTTGTTCCCCGGGACCTTGACAGTAACATGCCAAAGCGAGCTGGGATGTCTGCCACCACGATGTCCATTACCACACCTTTTGCTGGGATTTGGGCTAGATTGACCACCAAATCCTTGATCATCCCTAAGAATTTAACTCTTTTGGAATCAAATGAATAGAGGTCCTTGTATGGACGGGTGATTTGTAATCCTAGTTGTTCCATGACTGACAGAGGTATTAGATTATGGGAAGCTCCAGAATCTAACATACAGTTATGCAATAGCAGGTCATGAATCACTAGAGACACATATAAGGGAGAAGTAGAAGCATCTAATTCCTCAACATGTGGGCCAAAGACAACCATGGGTCTTTCTTCTTGAAGGTTGATACTATCTGGGGTGAGTGCAGCTTCTGGAGGGATCATAAAAGAGGTGACTTGGGATTGATATGCAGGTTGCTTCAACAGTTCAGTCAAGGGAACTTGGATTTTGACTTTCTCAAGTTTCTTTTGTAGACTGAAAACAGGGGAGGACTTTTCTATTACACCCTCTTTTGACTCTTTATTTTCAGCTGAGGGTTTGACTTCTTTTGACACAAACTAGGTATTAGGGGGGATGACTACTTTTGAAGAGGAAGGAATTTGATGATTAGACTGCAAAGGTTTGTTTAGAGGGCCCTTACCTTTGTCTATGACTTTCTGCATTATTGATTCCTTCTGAGCAGGTGCTTCTTTCTGGGGTAGCTCTTCTTGATCTTGAGTATGATTCCTCTTCCTAGAAGATCTAAGAACATATCTTCTATTGAACTGTGCTTGCATGAAATCAACAAATTGTTTACAATAATAATCAATTTTTGTGTCTTCTATGTCTCTGGCCTTCTCTTCTTCTTGCAATGAGCACTCGGTTCCATCACTATTCGAGAAAGCAAGATTTGCATCCTCCAGTCCATAAGCAGTGTCTTCAGTAGGATCATCTACTGGACCTTCCAAGTACAATGGGTGTGGTACTTAATCTTGTTGTTCCTTTGCTTCCCTTGGCAATATTTGTAGGGCTGGTTTCCTATACTGAGGATTATAACCTCTGTTTTGAGTATTGTGTAAATTCTTGGAGGCTAAATTCTTGGCTTCCAACTCAAGCTTGACCAGTTTACCAGAAAGGTTCTTAATCATTTTTCTCATTTCTTCAATTCTATCATTACTTGAATCTCTGTCTTGATAAGAGGTGGGAACCTCTTCTTTGCCCCTTCTTCTAGTATCTTGTTCAGATTTTCCCTTTGATTTTCCAGTGGAGGAAAAGTTTGCTTCCAACTCTAGTGCATCTATCTGAGCATCATCCAGAGTAGCAGGCTTTCTTTCTTTGAGAGAGAAACCAAATTCTGAATCAAAGGCTGCTACAAAAACAACTTTAGCAGCAGTTTGATGAGGTTTCATATCAGCAGGGAGACTCAGATACAATTTATTAAATCTCTTGATAAATTCTGACACCCCTTCATTATTTCTTTTCTTGAGTGTATTGAACTCAGTAAGACAATGTCCATGGTCTTTCTTCTCTCCCCATTTTCTGAGAAAAGTATCTTCCATTATTTCCCAAGTGGTAATAGAATGACCTACCAATGTCTTAAACCATTTTCGAGCTTCACCATCAAGAGACTGGACAAACAGCCTTAATACTAGATCTAAATGTTTCACATTAAAATTTTCTGCAAAAGCACAGAAGACCTCAAGATTTTTTTGAGCATCAATCTCATTTTCCCCATTGAATCGGGGTAAAATCTTCAAATAATCCTGTGGCATATCATTCAACACTTGGGGTAATGCTAGAGGGGCATATTTCTTTAGCAAGAAACCTGGAACATTTTCCATTGGAGGGGGTGGAGGTAGTGCAATAGTTTGATGAGTAAGAGGAGGAGGAGGAGGTGGAAGTGGGGTATGAATAACAATAGGAATGTAATGAACAGTAGCCTGAGGTGTTGAGGGGAATAATGGTCTGTTAACAGTAGATACTTCCGTGACTTCTTTAACCTCTAGAGTAGGGTGAAAATTATCTTTATTTCTGACACCTCCGTGGGGTGGACTATTTGAATAGTAATAATCGGTATCTCCCACAGTGGAGTGGGGATCTGGCACTTGATCTTCTTGAGAAGAAGAGGATGGAAATTCTTCTATAGACAATTCATGGATTTCAGAGTGGACTGATTTTCTTACCCTCCAGTTTCTTCTATGTATGATCTTTTCAGCGTCAGACACTAAAGGTGTCTTTGGCAGAGACGTATCTGACCTCAGGTGTGGCTTACGAGGATCCAGGACTGCAAATAGATTTATCAAATAAAAAAATGTGGAGTCACCAAGGTGAGGGATCTACAACTCTCAACTCTCCATGCTCACCTACTTGAAGAGTGAATTAGATTTTTTCGAGGCTTGGGGATTTAAATTTTCTCAACTTCGTTCCCCGGAAATGGTGCCAAAAATATGTTGTCGCTCCTAGAGACATCCTAGAGTTGTGATAGACCAGTGCCTAGGACATCTTATATAGCAAGGAGCATATGGTATAACAGAGGAAGCTTTCAATAGAAAGCTCTCATGCTATTTCCTGAAGAACAAGGAATATTAATCTGAACGGGACAAAGACCTTCAGAAACTGACACAGGGAAAAGAATACTGCAAAGGCAACATGCAAAACTCCAGTATAAAAGCAACAGACAATTCAGAGACAGCTTACTGTAAAGAGGGCCGATTCAGAAATACCTCACAGAAATAAATTATCAGAAGGTGTATGTAGTGAATGAAATTTTGAGAGAATATTAGTTATCATTGAGCTGATATCTAGATACACAATATCACCATGTAATGGGCTTACCAATCTAAGAATCCATTCATGACAATAGCATTTTAAAAACACCCTCCCAAAGAAACTAATATAGCAGAAATATGGTTTAGATGAATAGTGGAATAGAATATCATGCCTGAGCCATATTTAAAGCGCTTGACTAATCCGAGCATGGGTATCAACTAGGATAAATCCATATCAAAATCAGTGAGCCACTCACATTCCAGAAACATGATACAGGAAAGATGGATGAAATGAAATGATCTATTAAAATAACAAACAAAATAAAGTTACAAACTGTGAAATACCAAGACCATAATCCTCTTAACAGATGGAACTCCTCCTCACTGAGACCCTACAGGCTCTGAGCCTTCATACAAGAGTTCAATAAAATGCATACAAAAATCCTTTCACTGCATAATTTTATGATAAAATCTGGAACCCTAAATCATATGTTCTTCGGGAGCTTTATAGGAGAAAAATAAAGCTCGAAAAGGGAGTAGGTGATGAACATTGAATTGCCTCATTAAGGCAAGATGGTCGAAACGTGCACGCCCATACCGCTGAATGACTTTGTATTGTTGTATGTACTCTGCTGCCTGCTTACTGAAATAAATGCACTGGGTATAAATCTCTTCAGGGACACGGCAAACAAGTAAAATCTCATATATGTTCCATCCTTTTCTGAAAGAGAATGGTGCTAAAAAGAAAGCCTTAAGTTATTTTTTCTGCGAATGGTACCCTCTGCCTTCTAACTCTGAATTATGGTTTAAGATCTTCAATGTTGAACGTTGAATTCCTTGATCATCCACTGATATTTCTCTGCTGCTCCATTAATATCTCCATCTGTGCAATTTGTGCTTTGAATGACTCTGGAGGGTTTGACAAATTTTAACCCTGCTTCTTTAATGGAAGTCCTGTCGACATATCTTCCCAGGCCTTTCTCCATAATTCCAGCCTCTGAAAAATGGTCCTTTGATGTGTTCTTTGTTACTGAAATGGAGGCTGTAAATCATGGCGATTTTCTGCCGCTGTAACCCTACAAAACCAGAAAACGTGTTAAGAAAACTATGCATGGAGAGGATGGATGCATTGATGGTCGTCGGACTGGTGATGAGACTGTGGAGAGATGGTGAAAAGTGCAGCAAAAGGCATTACGGAATGGTGATGCAGCATGGCAGACACAGTGAGAAATGAACGTGAAAATGCGGAAAAACAAAGAGAGGAACCAATTATGGACCCGAGGTGGCAGAGAGCATGTGGTGAAAAATTGGAGGACAGGTGGCGCGATATCAGGAAAATGGGAAACAGATGACGTGGAGTGCTGACGGTGGACCGGGGGTACGATTTCCTCGGGTTATCTTCCGCATAGTTTCGTGGAGCGACTACTGTCGGATGGATCGCCCCAAATCGAACGGCTCTCGTGGATATCGCGCTGTGTCTATGGACGAACGATAACGCGCGATGGAGGGCGGTTTTTGAGCCATACGTGGGGACACACGGCAAACGATGTATGGAACTGCTCCGAAAAGAGAAATACCGCCCGCCTCGAAAAGGTGATGTGATATAAACCACCGGTTTTATACAGTGCACGAAGCGGGAACCACCAGGGCGGGAGTACTGTGAGTCGTTGATCTGCGGTTTAAACGAACGACGGACAGGCGATTTGGCCAATGAACGGAGTGGGCCATGGGCGTGATGAAGAATTTTGAATGCCGTCAGATTTGTACATATCGACGGTTGTAAATGCACCCGATATACATATGTGATAAGCGCCTTTATGGCTAGCACTCGGTTTTGACCTCCAGTCACATGGAGAAAAAGGTACTGGGGCTAGGGCCAAAAAGTGCTAGGCCTTAAATAAAATGTAATGTGGGATTTTGGCCCTTTAATGCAGATTTGAGGCTAGGAGAAGGTAACGATGAGTAGAAAACGAATTTCTCAGGGCATAAAGAGGGGTTTTGTGAGGTTTAAGCAGGATTGCTTATCAAAATTTCAATAGAATGCTGGCATGATCAACAAGTCCAACTTAGTTTAAGATTCAAACCCTAAGAAGGAGTGGCTCGTTCCTGTTTTGAAATTGAACAGGTCCTTTAGTTAAATTTTAACCAGTCCAGTATAGGAGAAACTCGGTGTTTTTCAATTTTAGGGAGTCAGAAGAAAAAACTTAAGAAAACTCCATGGGTGTAATTTTTCGTAAATTTAGTCTCTCGATCCCGTAAAAGGGTAAAATAATGCGAGAGAGAACTCTATTGACCATAATTAGTCAACGTATACCTTTTTCGTAAATATTTCATTTCAGTCCGTAAAAGGGGTAAACTTATACTGAAGGGATGATTATTCATTTACTTTAACGAGTTCAAACAATCAAGTACTCGGCAATATTTTCATGTTTAGAGAGTCCAAAAAGGGCTTAAAAGATAACTCCAATGTTTCACTTTTTCGTAAATTTTTTGAAAGAGTCCGAAAAAGTGATAAAAGTATGCTCTTTGTTGAAAAATGATCAATTCTCCTGAAAAATCCAATTTCTGCAAAAAAACTTTGAAACATTACACATACCTGTTTAAGATAAGTACAAATTTCTTCAAAAATACCCTTTTTAAAGTGAAAAATAAATAAATTAAAAATTCATCTATTCGAAAAAACTTATAAAAAGGACTTTTTCAATTTCATTTTTACCGTTCTAGTTCAGAGTGAAAAGTAGAAGCTTTTGGGTAAAAAATTTCCTGTGAAGATTCTGGAAAAACCGCCCAACGAAATCGAGAACCGTCAGTCCCAGGTAATCCACGACCTCTTAATCTTGCATTTCATCCATTTACAATTCATTTTTAGGCTTTATTTTTTATTTTTAAGGGAGAAATATGTTTAATAAATCGCCCGCGGGGGTCTGCAGGCACGATACACGGGACCTGTGGACCCCAACCTTTTTCTATGGAGAAAAAGGTCGTGGGTCCGCACTTTTTCCACATAGCACATGCATTCCTATGCACTATGTACAAAGGCAAAGTACGTTCCCAGCGCATTTAAATTTCAAAATCAAATTTCTCATTTTCCGCCCAAAAATTTTCAAATTAGATTGTTCTAATATATCTTTTTATGCATTGTAGGATTAACAAGATGTTGATTTGGAGAGAACGTGAGCATGAGGATGTGGATGACACCACAATGCTCCATTTTCTCACAATGCAGGTATTAAGAGTATGCAGTTTGTATAAATTCTGGGCCATTCAGGGCATGAGGGCACAGGTAGATCTCTTGACATGGATGGTAAAAAGGTGGAACGTGTAGGACCAGTGTTTCATTATCGGCGGCCACCGGCTCAAAATTGAGTTGGAGGATATTTATTTTCTGACTGGTTTTTCCAAGAGGGGCGAACAAATTTCCTTGTTTGGGACTAGGCCAGGTGGCCAAACTGTCACTAGTCTTCGACAAGAGTTCTGTAATGATGAGGTAGACCCCAGAGACAAACGGATTGATATAAAAACTATCATCCGTCCCGAGTTGAAAGTTATTGTGTTTACTATTACTAGACTGTGTGGGAGTGTAGCACTGCATGTAGCTACTGGTTCCCAAATGCACATTACTGTGGACTGTTTTCGAGGCACCATTTTCAACTGGTGCGAAGCTGTGTTGGCCAATGTGAAAGGCCAACTGACTAGAGCGAAAAATGGAAAACTAAATAACTTTGGATATGGATCCATTGTGGTCACTTTTTCTCTAGAGAGGATCCCCATGTTGGCTCCGCAGAGTATTCTTGTTGATGCTGGTCAACCCCGAGAACCTAGGATGGTTCGTTGGGTTGCATTGATGGCCCGTCACGGTATTGAAGGCGCTGAGATTGTTCGATTTCCTCCTTAATATTTTCATTGGCTGGACCACCAACTTTTTGTCATGGAGGACTTTCCATACGCCGGGATAGATTTCCGCAGCGACCGAGAGATGACTCTCCCAGCAGGGGAACAGTGGGATGAATCAAGTAAAATCATTTTCAGCAAATTCTAAGTTCTTTTTTTTTTTTTTTGTATTTTGATCATCTTGAAAATTAATAACCAAAAGTTTTTTGAATGCAGATGTGGGCCCACGACGACCAGCCCATCTCCAGCCTTATGACAGAAGACAACCAGTTGCATCCACACCAGCCCTAGTAGGCCAATTAGCAGAAATTATGTCTGATTTGGAGCATCACCTAGAGCGTCTAACTCTAGATATTCCAGAGACAGACATAGATGAGATTCCACTCAGATTGCAAAGATACGTGATTGGTGTTCCAGGACCTTTTAGGAGGTTCCTGTGTAGGGTGGCTCAGGCAGTGGTTTCTTATCGTGATCACCATCAGTGATGGGATGATCATGTTGTAGACTCATATTTTTGACTTTTTGTGTTATCATTTTGCCGATCATAAGGTGTTTCCAACCTATGATCGAAGATGATGTATATTTTTTGAAAACACTTCTATACTATGATATATCACTATTTACTGGCTATCCGTGTACATGTTATGAATGTTGTTTGTTTTACTGTTTTGATCATTGAAAATGTCGATTTATCATACTAGAAGCAACTGCGTCTGCTAATGTATTTAAATGTCTTGGAATATGTTGATATTCAATGTAATCAAATTCATGTTCCAAGATATGAACTCTCAAAAATAACCGTAATAACATTGGATTTATAATAGCATAAACCCTGTTAAGTTGTAATACAACAAGTTTAGAATCCAACCTAATGATCAAACTCTGAATTCCAAACGATATGGATTCAGATAATAACTCAATCACTGCACTATACTCGGCAATGTTATTCGTTGTTTGACCAAGGCTTACCCCATGCATGGATACTAACTCATCAGAGGGTGAATAGATAGCCCAAGCTGCGGAAGAAATGTTCCATGCACTACGACAAGCACCATTAGCAAAACCAGTGTAGGTTTGAAGAGATGTCGACATCTACAATATCAGGAGTAAAACTCAGATAAGTAGGAATAGTGATAAAAAACACACTTCTAAACTAGGCACGCTTTTTTAATCTAAGACACACCAGCAGTAAAGAAATCTAATCTAATAAAAAATCTCCACACCAAGTTTAAGCATAATATCGCTTCAGATAAATTCCATTTCTGGGTTTATCTAAAGGGACACCGTCAAAATCTATCAGCTCATAGGCCCCTTTTGCTAGCTTTCGCTTAACAATGAAAGGACCATGCCACATGGGCACGAATTTCCCAGCTCCTAGCTTATCGTTGGCTTGATCATAAACTAAGACTAGGTCTCCTTCTGAAAAATTTCGAGGGGTAACACTTCTATCATACTGGGCTTTTATTCGTTTAACATGAGCCTCGTTTGCTATTGCAACATTTCGTCGATTCTCATCCAGCTGAGCCAAGTACAAGAAATGTTTCTCCTCTTCAGACGTAGCTGGGAGTAATTCTACTGCTAATTTCAGTGATGAAATTTCGCATTCAATCGGAAACACAGCTTCCAAACCATAAACGAGTTGAAAGGGAGTGAAACCAGTTGATGTTTTTACTGAGGTTTGATATTCCCAAAGTGTTGAAAATAACATGGAATTCCAATTTGTTTTGTGAATACCAATAATTCTTCTAATCATGGTGACTAAAAATTTATTTATGGCTTCAAACAGACCATTGGCTTGTGGATAATATGGAGTGGAACTATCGTGGCGCAGGCCAAGTTGATCTATCAATTCAGTCATCATGAAATTTCTAAAATGACTTCCATGATCTATAATAATGGCTTGAGGAACACCGACCCTAGAAATTATGTGATTGAATATGAAAGTTGCAGCGGTCTTTCCATCAGCCGAAAATGTAGTCATCGCCTCGGCCCACTTAGTAAAATAATCTACTGCTAAGATAATATACGCATGCCCCACGGCCGAGTGAGGGTTACCTGTAATAAATTCGATACCCCATTTCGCGAAAGGACCAACAGCAATTATGGGATGAAGAGGAGCAGGTGGCGCGCGCATCTTATGATCAAAAATTTGACAATTGTGGCACTTCCAGACTGCATAAATACAATATTTGAATAACGACAGCCAGAAATAACCAGCATGCAATATCTTTTGGGCTGTGGCATACCCAGACATATGACCGCCACATGCTCCAGAATGGTAGTCATTTAAAACCTTTTCAGCTTCTTCATGAATAAGACAACGTCGGAAAATAGAATCCACTCCACGACAATAGAGTGTATCACCAATAATATTGTACTGTTGGGATTGGAAGCGTATTTTCCGTCGCTGAGATCGTGATATTTCAGGCCAAAAATATTGGGTTTGGAGATAAAAAATAATATCTCCATACCATGGATCTAGTGTACTGATAAGAAACAGAGATTCGTCCGCAATGGGCTCTTCTGCCACAGTTTTAGTATCAGTAGAGGGGAAATCACACATTAGTTCCGCAAATACCAAAGCTTTCTTTGCCTTGGATTTTTCAAAATCCAAGTCAAATTCCTACAGGATGACTATCCATTTGGAATACTTGCCCCCTAGCAATTGTTTGGTCAAAATATACATCATAGGGTTGCAATCAGAAATTACAGTGGTTTTGCGTAACAAGATGTAGTGTCTAAATCTTTGGACAGCTTGAACAGTTGCCAAGGCCAATTTTTCCACATGTGTGTATTTGATCTCAGTTGGATGCAGATTCCGACTAAGATAGTAAATCACATGTTCAATTTTAGATTCGTCTTCCTGAACTAAAACCATCCCAATGGTGGAATGAGAAGCATCGAGGTACAAAATGTAATCCTGGTTGTAGTTGGGAGGATGCAATAACGGTGCATGGGTCAACGCGTGTTTAAGTGCATCAAAATATCGATCAACGATCTCATTCCAAAAGAATGGAATGTTCTGTTTCAGCAACTGGGTAAAACCCTTTGTAAGCTCGGCATAGTTAGGAATGAACCGTCGTAAAAAAATTTCTTTCCCCTACAAACTCTGTAATTGGCGCAAAGTTGAAGGAGGAGGTAATTTAACAATAGCTTCGACCTTCGATGGATCGACGCGAATGCCCACTTTCGAAACAATAAATCCCAGTAAGCGACTCGATTCTACACAAAAAACACATTTGTGTGGATTCAGCCTAATTCGATAATGCCGACATCTCATAAAGATAGCTCGTAAGTGAGTGAGATGGTCGGCCCTACGTGATGAATGAGCAGGTAAATCATCGAGATACGGTTGCACAATGTGCTTAATTTCATGAAATGCATAAGACATAGCCCTTTGAAAAGTTGCTCTAGCGTTCTTCAATCCAAAGGGTAGCTTGCAATAAGCAAGCGTCCCCCACGGACAAATAAAGGTTGTTTTTGGCTAATCTGCAAGGAGTATGCTTATTTGATTGTACCCGGAAAAGTTGTCCATAAAGGAAAAAAATTCACTGCCGGCACAATCATCAATTATTTGATCGATATAGGGGTTGGATAATTGTCTTTAGGACAAGCTCGATTAATATCCCTATAATCGATACATACTCATATCGTTCCTTGTTTTTTAGTTACAGGAACAATATTCGATACCCAATCCGTTAAGGGAATTAGATAAATGAAACCTGCACGAAGTAATTTTTCAACTTCTGTCTTGATAGTAGCGGCTTTTCTAGGATGTATTTGACGTAAACGTTGACGAACAGGTTTGGCATCTGGGTAAGTCTTGATTTCATGTATGACAATTGACGGATCAATTCCTGGCATTTCCTCATAGGACCAGGCAAACACATCACGGAATTCTTGAAATAGGGCTTTATAAGTTTGAATTTCTTCTTCAGTACAACAAGCACCTATATGAATGTTTTCAATTATTCCTGGTTTTACTGAAATGTCAATTGGAATTGTTCGAGAGATATTTTCCAAATTTAACTCAGAATTAGGATTTCGCAATGGATTCTGAGGTTCTTTGACATATTCAGCAGTAAAAATTGAAGCGAAATCATCTTCAAAATGATCTAGTTCAAGTAAAAATGAAGATCGGTGATGTAGATCTTCCCATGGTAAATCATCAACTGACAAAAATTCACAAATCTGCTCGTCGGTATGAACAAGATCAGGAAATGTTGTTGTGGCTGAACTGGATATAGAAAGTGATTCTTCATGGATCCCAGTCATTGGATCAATTTCAGTTGAAGAGGGGTCGGAAAGTGACTATACAGCCTGATACGCAATTTCAAATGGACTCAAAGGCATCATGCCATCAATTGAATCTAACTCGGAGTCAGAAGGTATGATCCAAGGATCATCAAACATAACAGTGTCTGACAAAATCATGTGAATAGTTGCAGTAGGAGGCGACACGTTAGGAGGAGGAAAGGAAAACGTTCCTAGTAAACCAGAATCTTTAATCAAACCTACTCCAACATCCTTATAAGGGATAGCCGCTTTACCAACGTGATGGATTGTTTCTGTAGAGCTTGGGTCGGAAGAAAAATAAGTTAACTGATCTATTGTAACGATCCTTCCTTGATATGGAAATTTTATGAGTCGAAAGACCGAAGAAACAACAGCAGTCATAGCATAAGACCAACTACGACCCAAGAGAAGGTTGTAATCTAGAGGGGCATCAACCACTTCCACATCTAGATTTACGATTTTACCTTCGACCCCTATGGGTAAATCCTACAAAATACCAAAAGGGTGGAAACCTCAACCATCAAAAGCCTTAATAATCGTCAGAGATTGGTTGAGTGTAGGAGAACCAAGCGATTTCCAACACTGAATCGACATAATACATGTTGAAGCTCCCTCATCAATCATAGTCCAAAAGATCGGTCTATTTTTTACTGACACTGGAATTTGGAAAGCCATTTGGTGAGGTAGGTGAGGTGTACTATTCTCTAAATCGAAGATTATAAGGTTAGAATCCTGAATATCGACAGCTCCTATGGCAGACAAAAGCAATTTACGCTATGTTGGGCATGATTGCAGCACTTCCAAAGCCGACATTGCTGAAGGGGAAATAGCTAAGTCTTCAACAATGTTGTAATTTTGAGCAGCTCTCGCATGTGGATTGAAAGTTGATTTACGAAGAACACCTTTAGCAGGCGGTTTAATTATTAAGTCCAGATTTTGTTTCTCGATCTGTAGCGGACCAGAAATAGGAGGAGGTGTAGTTGATGTATTTGCACTAGAAGATTCTGCTTCTTTACCATCAACAGGATTCTTAGTACCATAATATTGCGATCGCGTCACAATCCTTACATGAGACATCATCAAAATCGGCTCTTCTGAGGCAGTCGAGGTGGAACCAACCATCCTACTATCTTGAGTCGGAATAGGATCCTTCAAGACAGCATTTTTTTGTGAACCTTTAATGAATTTCGCAACCTCTGCTCGATGTGGGCATTCCTTAGTAAAATGATCCTCATCACAAATGTAACAAGGATAACGAGGTTTGCGTTTTTCGTCATTAGATTCATTTTTATCAGTTTTCTCTTTTGAATTCTTTTTGTTTTTATTCTTCCCTTTCTTTTTACCACCAGATTTAGATTTGGCCGTAGATGTCTCTACGACATGAATGTCGGCAGAAATTTCGAGGGAAGTTTCTCCTTTCGGGGAATCTGGTAAAGTTATAATAGGATAAGAATTATTTGAAGATTTCTTCTTACTTTTAATATTGACTGTACCAATCATACCATCAGCGGCATGAGACCCTGAAGGAGAAATAGCTATTTGACCTTGTTTTGGAAGGTCGAGGATTTTTTCATGTAAAGTACCTGACTACGTATAAACGAGGTCAAGGTACTGAGCTTGAGCAATTACTTGCTCTTCAGTAACAACACCAACCTTAGCTACATCTTTAGTGATTTTGGGTAACAATGATTTAACAAACCATTCTGCCAAAATTTGATCTGGAATGTAAACTTTCACCAAACGCCTTCTACGTCGCCATTCATGAATGTGATCAGAAATATACATGGACGTGGATTGTTTTAGTGAATTTAATAATTCCGTGCCATTGTCATATCGGACAGGCAACTAAAAATGAGTCAAGAAGGTAGTTGCTAACTGACTGAAATTATTAAACGAGCCTCGTGGTAACTCGATGTACCATTTGGCTGCAAGACCAATAAGAGTTCTTTGGAAAAGACGTAAGCGAATCAAAACATCAATGATTGAATTAGACACACACCAGAGGTGATAAGTCATGACGTGATTTGATGGATCCTCTCCTGACTTACCTTCGAATTTTGGTATATCACTAGGCAACTTATGTGGCATCGGTGGCCAGTACAGATAATAGAAAATTGGATCATTCATAAGGCACGTCAAATCAGGTAAATCCAAAGTTGCAATAAATGGTAACTGACAGTTAGGGTCACGAAAACCTTGAGTAGTCAAAGCAGTTCCAGGAGGTGGCCAGGATAATTGGGAATCGGATTTGCATTAGGAATTGTATAACCTCCCGGAAAACCAAGATTAATCGGACCAAACTGGGGTTGTTGAGGCTGCTGATAAGTATATCCAGGGTACGGTTGATACTAATAATTTGGATTTTTTGAACCGGGACCGAATTGAGGATATCCCTGGTACGGTTGATACGTGAATTGCGGTTGACCTGTGACAACTATACTTGTACCAGCTTGTCCTGCAGGCATCTAAACCGAAGTCTGAACTGAAGGTCCTGACTGGGGTACAGAGACTTGAGGGATTTTCATGGATGCAGGGATAGCTGAACTCGAGGTTACAGATACTCCAGAAACAGGTGTTATAGGTTGAACAGACGTTACAGCAATTTCAGCAGTTTGAGACGGAGTCTGAGGTGTACTAGGCGCAGACTGCTGAACAGAACTAGGTGCAGGAATTTGAATAGTAGGCTGGATAGGTTGCTGGGTTGGACCCAAAACCAAAGGCTGTCCAGGTTGAAAAGGAAACTACACATTAGGCTACATAGGCTGTTGATACTGGGACGGATCCCACACCATATTCATTCTGGGGTATTGTCCCGCAAAAGGTTGAATGTAAGGACCATAACCTAGTTGAACGTAGGGTTGATAAGAAAGTGGTAAATTTCTGGCTCCTTGAATAGATGACTGACCAGAATGCTATTGGTAACCTTGAATTGGGTACTGACCTTGAGGTTGATAACCCTGAGGCGTGTACTGAAGCTGGGGTTGATAAGGACCCTGAGGAGCATATTGAGCTTGGGGTTGACCTTGGGGTATGTATTGTCCTGAAGGTTGAGACCCTTGAGGTATGTACTGTCCTTGGGGTTGTCCCCCAAAATAATTTGATTCCAGAGTTTTTCCTGGTAAAAAGCTACCTTGAGGTTTCCCCCAAGGTGGTAACTGACTTCCTGAAGGTTTCCCCCCAGGCGGTAACTAATTTCCCTGAGATTTCCCTCCAGGCGGTAACTGACTGCCTTGAGGTTGAGGATTCAGAATATTACCAGACATCATAAAGATCTGCTCTGCATTCCTCCACATTTTCAATCGGTTGAGGAGCTTCCCCCGAGAAAGTACCAGACAGAGCCTGATATCCCGAAGGAACAGAAGGACCACCATGTAAAAATGCTTCTCGTGTCTGGGAAAATATGGATGACTCTCCTACCATGATGGATGACGGATAGTAACCTATGGGTGTTGGATGAAATGGAACTCGAGGTGGAGAAAAAGCAAGACCCAGATTCTCTTAAAAATTTGTTAAGGATAAATACCAAGTACTAGTTCGAATAGGGCTGTAGAAAATAGATTCACGTTCCCTAAGATTTAAAGACTGAGGAGATTCGGGAAGAGATAACTCTTCATCTGGATTAGTAAGTTCTTCAATAGAAATTAGTCCAGATGGAAGATCATCAGTGACAATATTTCTTACCCTAGGTGAACCAGAATCGCTAGAAGTTGGTGTAATAAATCCTGAGGATGTTTCCAAAACAGAAGGTTCAGTTTCAGGTTCAGAGATTTCAGGTTCGTCAACTAGTTCACTGGAAGGAGAAATACTACTAGTAACTTCAGAAACTAAAATCAGCTCTTGAATGTGTTCTGTTATGGGTGTTTGATAATCAGGATGAATAACTATAGATGAAGTTCCAACTTCTGTTGATTTAATTCTACTGCTACTAGATGGTACCAGAGCACGAAGCCCTTCAAGCTGACTTGGTGTACATTCAGGGGGTTTCCCTTGTAGTCTCCGGGTTTGTCTCGAAAATTTCGCCACGATTAAATATTAACTAATCACACGCAAACAAAGAAAATTTCAATGAAAACACCTAAAGTCTCTAAAGAAACAAACAGCTAAATCACACGCTTAAAAATCTAAGAGTTCAAACCACACACAAACAGTAACTTCCCGTACTAAAAACACTATTTGGTGATGAAATCCAACTTAGTAGAAATTTAATATAGAAAGGGCGGTTGGAACAGTTACCCCGACAACCTGCTTAATGAAACAGACTGGCACAAGTTTCCTCACAAAACCATCTCGTGTGAAGAGAACCCCCCAGAGAGTCCAAGTGAGTCTAGTTGATGTCTGCTCCAGGTATAGTGAGATCTTTCCTTCACCGTCACCTTAGGAAATAATCTTAAGTTTGTGGACACTAAGGTTACCAACAGTAACAAATATAATTGGGGGAACAATCTACGATCCGATCTCACGCATAAGGGCAGAGTAACAAAGCTCAATCCCCTTGAAGGTTCCTAGACATGGTTAATCCAAGGTTTACCGACAAGTGACCCTAGGCTCCTTGACAATGGTTAATCTGAGGTTTACCATTTTTAATGCGCGCAAAACCTTCTATCTTCCCCAATGAAACAGAATTGATTGTCTCAAAGGTTCATACATGATCTCGTGATTGACTTCTTTAAGAGAAGCTTCCCAGATTATACAAATTACAATTGGATTTATTTCTTACCGCAAGATTTGTCTACTTGTATGTTTTTACTACCTTGGAGAGTTAATTACTCCCTACTCCAAGATACTAGCCTAAGCTATGTTGGTGATAAGAGCCCTAGAAAATAAAAAGGATTGCTTAGATGAATTTTAATTAAGCGTTACTTTTAAGAGTTGTTCCTTAAGTCAATGGATGCGGAAATGAAACTCTGATGGTGTGAAGACTCAACTTCCAAAAAACACTAAAAATGCACCTAAAAAATGATAATCAAATCGTTTTCTTTCAATAAAATTCTAGTTAAGAAAGAGTTGGAGAATGCAATTCTTTTAATAAACAATTCCTTCTTTAAACATGAAGAATAATTGAAAGAAAATATTTTTGTCTTTTCAACAATAACTCAAAATGAGAGAAATTATCAAAGCTCATAAGAAAATCCTTTCACCTTCAAAAACTTGCAACTACAAAACAAATTTCCTTCAAAAGAAATCTACAAATTTTAAAAGCACTCAAAACTATGAAATTAATTCTGAGATCTACAAACTTTAACAATCTAATTGAATAAAAGCTTTAAGATTTTTTTTGAAGAATGTTTTACTTAGTTATTCAGCAAACTAAGGATATATTCGTTCAGAATAACAAATAGATCAAAAACACTCAAATATGTTTTTTATAAAAAAAGAAATTCAAAAACCAATAACAAAGTTTCTTTTCGAAGATTTGCAAAGAAACAGGTAGCTCTATTTCTCAATAAAGGATGATTTCACAATCAGGTCAGATTTAGAAAAAGGACCAAAAAGACCAATGTAATCTGAGGTACTTCAAACAGTCAATTCTTCGAATCGCTACAAAGACCAAGTGAAAAACAATCCAAAACGCAAAGCTTCTAGAAAATCATCAAAACACCAATACTGCTAAGATTCATTCACAGAAGGCTTTTAACAGAAACAGTCATCAATCTGGGCAGAAACCAAAAACTCTAAATCAAAATAAAGATAAACTAAAGAAATAAATCTAAAGTTTTCCAAAATTTTAACAGGGTTCGTAGGCTTGCAGAAGTAACAGGTGTGGTACCACACTGTTTACTCAAGCAAAAATGTGAAGCTGCATGCACTGTGCAAAGAAGGTAAAGTGCGGTCCCAAGAAAAATTAGAGAAAAACATAAAAGATCTCGAAATTTTCAAAAACAGAGAAAACCTAAGCTACCCAGGCAGATGTCTATCAATCAAAAACCAAGAAAAACGTTTCCTCAAATCAAAATAAAAGAGAACCAAAAACAACAAGTTCATTCCCTAGCGGAGTCACCAATTTGTTGGCCGGATAAAGCGTTCTTGTGGACAAGACCGATGTCCCTAGTACTAAAAGTATCTAGCAACAAACAGCCAAATAAAATAATCTTTCTCTAAGCATATATGATTTACAAGAAGTTCTATAGAGGTGTAAAAGACTTACCGTATGTCCAGCGCTTGTTTGAAGTCATTGTTGTCCCTCGTGCACTTGAAGGAGTTTTCCTCGTAAACATGCAGTCACAAACAAGAAAAATATTACATAGCACCTGTATAGAAATCATCATAAACCATGCTTATCGTAGTGATCAAGGAATCTATGAAATAAACCATCAACTGAAAGCTTATTGAGAAAAATGAGTATATTTGTATTAATTTCAAAAGAAGGAAAACCTTACAATCTAAGCCTTGATGTTGCACAAGCCTTCCCGGGGTCCGAAGCAGGAGTCTCCTTTACTTTGATAAGCTCTGCACTCCTCCAACCAAGATGAATAGAGGTATGTAATCTCTCCTCACAAAATTCTTAGTTAACTGAGTCTGAATCTCAATAGCACTTAACCTCAAATATTCTAAAGCTTGAACTCCCCTTGAGGCTACTCAATGCCTCTTTTTATAGTGGAAAAGAGGAGGTTTTTTGTTCCAACTATGAAGGGATAGAATCCTCCTTCAAAGGGATAAGCTCCTCACATAAAGGGGTTAGCTCCATAAGGTAAGGGATACATGCACCTTATAAGGGCGGTTCTATCACCGCAAGATATTTTCTGGAAGCTTGTAGAATTCACTTTTATTGAGCTTTTTGGAATTTAATTGCGCCTTTTTGATCTTACAGGGGTCCGCACCTGTAACACAGATAAAATTCGTTCAGGTACACAAGAGAGCTGAACATTAGGTGCGGGACCATATGCAAGATAGAGAGAAAGTGTGACACCAAAGTTTAGGAGATTTTTAGGAACTTTTCTCTGATTTTCAAGGCTTGACATGAGGAACTGATATGTTAGACTTGAAAAGGGAGAAGTATGAGTAATAATGAGCTCATACACATAGCAGAATGTCAGGATAACAATTTTTAGTGTAACAGAGATTGTTGGGTGTGGAGCCTGATTATATTTTTTACTTTGTATCACAGTATTGGACCCTGTACCTTAAAAGGGGCGGCAACGTGGCCCATAATTAATCGCTGCCGTGGGGGGTCCAGGGGGGGTTGCAGTGCTTTTCGAAGCCCCCCCTGGCGAGGGGTTTCGGGGGCAGTGCCCCCGAAGCTAAAAACAGATGTAAAATTTCCTTATAAAAGTATAGTAATTTCTAGTCAATCTGGGCCGTTCATAGGCGGATGATCTGACAGTAGAAGTTATGTTTAGATTAGGGTTTTTTTTTCCCCAGAAGGCAACCCCTCGCTTTTATGAGGGTATTGTATTGCGGCTGTGTATTATGTGTGTATTCTCAGAGCAAGAAACAGATAGGGAGACTGTGAGAGAGAACAGAGGATATTACAACGGATCTGCTATAGGTTTTGTCTCTTCAATTTTTGCTAGGTAATAGAAAGGAAGGACTGGCTGTTCGGGGTGGACGTAGCCCAAACTGGGTGAACCACTTATATCTGTGTCTCTCTGGTTTTAAGTGTTTTGTGTGCTTGTATTTTTTCACGTATTTTATGTGTTGCATTGCTCCATAATATATAATTTTCTAACAGGCCTGAGCGTTGCATTTTGTGCCTTTTGATGTTACTGCTTCTCAAGTCTCCTTAGGTGTAGAGCCATTTTTCTCTTTCACAGTGGTCGTATAAATGGTGTCTCCTATTGTAGTTGGGTTTGGTTCCTTCTTAGTAGGCTTTTATATCATAGTCACTATTTATGTAGTTAGTAGCCTTCTCTATGGATTTTCCTATCAAGGTGCATAGTTGTGCCAGTGGAGTCAACCAAGTCGACTGTCATTCAGTTGTTGCTTTGATAACGTCATCCTCAGTTACTAAGTAGGGCAACTCATACCACACAGTCTCAACAATTCCCTTCGTGTGGATGTGTATGTTGTGAAACGTATCCTTAAAGTCTATTACCATCTTGTATTGATCATAAAGAGTAGGGGACTATCGTGGCTTTGACTGTATTGCTTGGTATATTGTCACATCGTATAAGACCCAAAATATTTTGTTCTCTTTTGCATGCATGGGGTCAAATGAGTTCCACAAAGTGGCGTAGCATGCAGCTTCGCACATATTCTCTTCTAGCTTTGGGAACTGTGTGTCTTCAAGGGTTCTACTATCCTTCTCCCACTTAAGATTCACATCTGTCGTTGGATTAATCTATTCCTCCTTGCGCAAATTTAGCTTATAAATTTGATCCATCTCATCCTCAGCGTGCACTGGTTTAGTATACCTTTGGCATTTTATAGGGTCCAGAGATATAATTACTTGAACTCCATTGCTCTCAAACTTCATTCTTCTTTTATTCATATTGATAACACTGACTCTGTCAATGGCCCAATCCAATCCTAGCAGCGTGGGATATGGATCAATATCATCTACAATTTGTATGACCTCAAAGTCTGCCAACACCTTAACACCTTCTATATTGACCACAAATTTTGACAACATTCCCAAAGGAATGATATTTTTTTGATTAGCCATGTTTATTGAGACGGTAAACCATTCCACACTAGTACATATGGTCAATTTTCTGACACTTTTGATATATTTTCCAAAAGTTTCCCAATTTTTCTTAAATTTTTTAATACCGCCAACAAGCGTTCATATAGCGACATTTAGGGAGTATCATCGGAATAGTGATGTATAGGGGTATCATCGGAATAGCGAATTTTCAGGACAAAATGTCAGAATTACGACGTTGAGGAACAATTTTTTGGAAGTGCAACTTTTTGGAACAAAGCATCGGAATAGAGACGTTTAGGGGTATTGTCGGAGTAGCAATGTTTCGGTACAAATCGTCGAAATTGCGACATTTAGGAACAATGTGTTGAAAGTGCAACATTTAGGAACAAAGCGTTGGAATTGCGAAGTTTGGAAAAAGTGTCATAAGTGCGACGTTTATGAGCAAAGTGTCATGTGAGGGTGGTCATATCAAAAATGCTAACTTGTGACCGCTCGTGTACCTTGACTGCACGTTCAGGCGACCAGTTTTTTGTTTTCTCCCTCGTACCTTCGGCGTTCAAGCAAGTCAGGTTGAGTCATGTGAGGGTGGTTATGGCAAAAATGCTAAGTTGTATTAACTTTGGTGTCAGGTTCTAGTTGCACCAATTTCTTAAGGCTCTAGACATATTTCTAAACATTTTTTCTCTTGTTCTTGTTCTTGAGTCCAAAGGTCTTGTTCTCCATGACCTTCACTTTTTTGGCTACATCGGCCTTGGACTCCTACTTGGGAGGCATGGTTATGCTCAGAAGCCTGAAATCATCCAAACTAAGCCAGTGAAGAGCCGAAAAAGGAGGAAAATTTGGCCTGCCCCTTCAACAATCAGATGGATCAAAGGATTGGATATCATAGAAGAGGGTTTGGATTTGATGATCAAGATAATCATATGTTATTAAGCCCATTTTCCTTATGTTCATTGGCATTTTAAGTGCACTTTTGCACTTAACCTTATTCCTTTTTCACTTGAGTGGGGTTTAACTCTGAGGATGCTTAGCCTAGCTAAAGTGGAATACCTTGAAAATTGAATTTAGATTAAATGTGGTATATTATTATTGATATATTTTGTTGGGTTATTTTGAGGGGTTGATTATTTTGAGCTTTATTTAAGAGGTATGGATATTTACCTTTGAGGTTAGTTTCCTTTCTTATATGCCAGTATAACTTAGTCATTTGGTTTAATGGTAAGTCTTCATAGTTGGAACTAATAGGTCACAAGATTTAATAAGTCTTCATAGTTGGAACTAATAGGTCACAAGTATAAGATTTATGCCAGTACATTGCAATGTAAATAACATTTTAGTTCCCCATTTTCAATTAGCACCAATTGACTCTAACTTGTTTCATTCAATTAAATGGTTTATTCTTGATGTTGTGACATCAAACAACCTTTTTCAATCCTCGGCTCCTATTAATGATAGGGATGTTGATCAAGGTACGGGGATTGGTAGCAAGTTGATGTATGCCAGTTTAAGGGTTGTAATTAATTCTAGTGAGTCTACAGTGGGTATCATACTTACAAAATGTAATGAAATGTTTAGGGTTTTCTCGTAAGGTATTCCTTGAGAAAGATTCATAGAAATATTACAAGGTAGAAGCATTCATATTGTGTCTTGAACTTCTCACCCATTGACCACCATTATTTGACATCAAAGGTGGAATAATGTCAATCTATTGAGATTGGAAGGAATTAATAGTGAACAATGGAATATACTAATTATTTTCTTAATGAATACCCTTTCAAGAAACATATAATGCAAAACTTGATTACAGAATAATGTTTGCAAACGATGAGAAAGGTATTAGAATTTTGGCTTTTGTGATCCATCGTACATATTTAGAATTATTTCGGTAATAATCACATGATTGGTAGCTCACTAAAAAATTCCAACCATGGGACTAGATTCCTCTTTTCAAGAGGACCGATTTTGACTACTTATAAACGCTCAATTTTGGGAAGGGAAAGTGTATTTTTTAGGAAAATCCCACATGTGCACAAAAGGATAGGTCAACCCAAAAGAGAAATTGGACACCCATGGATGGCTATAAATACAAGTCAAGTGACCCTCATGTGGACATCATCATCATGATCATTCTTCTTCATTTTGTTTTGGCTCACACAGGTTTGAGGTTGGGTCGCAGAGATTGGTTCATATAAGTCTGAGATTGCAGGGTCTGAAGCTCGCACGTGTGTCTAGGGTTTTGGTTTCTAGGTGCAAGGATGAAACAGGTAGATTTCAGTCACAAATGTAGGCATGCAGGCTCATGCATGTAGTTGGAGGGTTTTATCCACATGCACATCACTCTCTATGTATGATTGGGAACCAAGGTTTGAGTTTAATAGTTGACCACATATTTTTTCAGTTGACCGTAGAGTTTAGTAGTTGACTGCAGACGGTGAAAGTTGATCGCATGCTTCTGAATCAAGGTTTTGATTATTAGTGTTGTTGGGGTCATATCATGGATGTTTTTTAGTTGATTTTGTTGGATAGTATTACTTTTTAAGATGTGGATCGTTGTAGACTCTTTTGTTGAATCATTCAATGACAATATAATATGAATAATAATTTGAAAGGGTTTCCCCGTAGTGGGTTTTGCCCTTGTCTCTGAACAATCCTGATGTCTCTATGTATGAATAATTTTCTTCTATTGTTCCTTTATTTTTCGTTGCATTGATGATGATATATTTCTTTCTATGTAATTGCATATGTTGTTGAATAATGTTGTAAATCTAAATAATGTTATGATGTCGTGGGGTGAATTTAATATGCAAATGAAGAAATGCAATTATCTAAAGCAAAGAACAATATAGCCCTAAAAAATTTAGCATGGCATCAAAGCTAGGTTGAATAAAATTCATTGAATATCACCCCTATGAAGACACCTTTGTCGGAAGCTAGAGAAGATGGTGGAGACCTAAAAGAAAGCTACGGTTTGAAGGAAACCTTAGGAAATTTGGTTATTAGGGTTTGATGGATATTATGAGGTTAGGGTTTGGAAGAAAACCCTCGATTATGGCAAAAATTTGAGACCCTAGCAAGATTACAGTGAATATGTTCAAGCACTTATGACGGGTTTAATGTAGCACAAGACGGGTTAGTCTCAATTAGACTTTGTTTATGAATGAAGTCTGTTGACATATATTTAAGGAAATAGTGTGATATGGATAATTGATAGAAATGACCCTTGAAGGTTGGTTCAAGAGGGAGATGATCACTTCTCATTGAAGATAAGTATTTTTTTAATTTATGTTACTCCTTTATGTCTTTACTCTCTTTTTATATCTATTGATTTCATCATTGATTATACTTCCTGCATGTATATTATACTTGATGAAAAAGTTGGACTGGGATCGTGCACTTTGCAGACATTGATGATGGAGGACACTTATAGGGTTAGGGGTTAGGGGTTAATGTGGTTAGGGTTTAGGGGGTTAAATGGGTTATGGTTTTTTGGGTTAATGGGGTTAAATGGGTTAGGGGTTGGGAATTAGGGTTTAAGGGGTTACGGATTAAGGGTTTAGAGGTTTAGGGTTTAGGGGATTAAATGGGTTAGGGGTTTAGGGGTTAAGTTTGGTATTGGGGTTACAGGTTAAGGGTTTACAGGTTTAGGGGTTTAGGGTTTTAGGGGGTTAAATGGGTTAGGGGTTAAAGGTTTAGGGTTAGGGGTTAAGGTTTTAGAGGTTTAGGGTCTAGGGGTTAAATGGGTTAGGGGTTTAGAGGTTTAGGGGGTTAAATTGGTTAGGGGTTTAGAGGTTTAGGGGGTTAAATGGGTTAGGGGTTGGGAATTGTGGCTAAGGATTCAAGCTCCATGGAAAAATCTAAAGTCATCAAAAACCTTAATGGTTTAGAAGAATTTCTAAAATACCTTTCCTAATAGACAAACCCCATTGTATATATGATTCCAAAGTTGTATTTGTATTAAGTAGCTCATCTTGAAAGGTGAAGGGAAATGAACACAAAGTGGAGGCAAAATTATAGTGATTACAAATTAAGACTTATTGTGGAAACTCTTAAAAGGAATATTTGGGGATAGAGGGGAAAAGAAGTATGAATATGAAATGGAGCCTTAGAACAATGGGGAAGCTCAAATATAGTTCCTTTCATTGATAAATTTGGTTTCTTGGCTTACAATATAGTCTAAGCAATGGTTCATTTTGTTCATACTTCGTTCAGAAATGTTGGAGGTGTTTTCTTTTATAGATTATATTCAGCTACCTAGTGCCCCAACATGACTTGATAAGAATGGAGACGTGTTTTCTTCTATTTTGGGTTGTTTTTGGAAGGCATTGATGTTGGTTGTTTCATAAATGAAAGCAACATTGATGCGGGTTATTTACCATTGTTTGTAATCAAGAAAAATCCAACCAAACTCTAATTATGTCCACCAGAAAAAATTTCTACCATATAACCTTAATTTTATAGGCCTTTGCATGCTTGATTAATTTGAAATCACACACTTATGTACTAGAAATTTACCATTGTCTAACCCATAACCTTGTACTAGAGCCAACTATAAAAAGATAAAAATAGCCCAGGGCATCAAGATCTCCATCAAGAAAGGATGATGACCCAATGCAGATCCTATGGAGCAAATCAGGATAAACCCAAGCAAAGCAGACGTACTCTTAGATACGACACGACCCAACACGAACCACCCAAACACGTTTCCTTGGGAACCCTCACACGACACGACCCGCCCTGACCCACCCGAACGTGTTTCCTTAGGCGCCCTCACACGACCCAACCTGGATGCGTTCCTTGGGTGCCATCACATGAACCAACTCAGACACATTCCTTGGGTGCCCTCACATGACCCAACCTAACCCGACCCACCTAAACACATTTCCTTGGGTGCCCTCACACAGCACGACTGGGCCCGACCCAACCCGGACATGTTTCCTCGGGCGCCATCACAGGACCTGACCCAACCCAACCCACCCAAATGCCGAAGGCACGAGGGATAAAATGGCAAATTGGTCGCAACACCATCCTTCTTCATAGAAACTACATAGTAGACATAGTATGCATTGTATTTTGAGGGTTGGTTTTCTTTCCACTAAGTTGTCCCTCTTTACCTCACTCTTCTAATATTGTGTATTGTATAGTTTATTTAATGATTACTTGACATGGCCGTGAATTATTGGGACACATTGATTATTCTTTTGTTGTACATGAGTACTTAACACAGCTGAGAATTGCGAGGACTCGTTCAATAGCATACTCCCTAGTTGGGTTGTGGGGTGGTGTTGGGGTACATTACACTCAATAGTTCATTAAGGCACACACTCTAGCCATCATTATACCGTCTTCCATACATTATTAAGGGCACATATGACCACTTTTCATTCACTATTGGGCATTCCCTATCATTTTTCAAATTATCTATTTTTAGGGTTTTTTATTTTAATAGGGGGTGCCACCTAGGATGACATGTGGAACTAACTAGACTCTAATTGGAGGATTAAATGGATAATTCCACTGCATTTATTCCTACTACCTAATTCAAAGATCTTCCTAGAGTGAGTATGCACTTCCTCCCTAATTTGCAGTAGTTAGCCATCATTTTTCTCTCTCCTCTCCTTGTTAAGTTGACTTTTATTCCTATTTTGGAGTTCAACTAAGTTTAACTAGTTATTATTTTGCATGCGAGAGTCATTAATTAGTTCTAAGTGATTTCTAACTCCAATTACTTCTAGTTATCTCTATTTTAGAGTATTTTTCTAATTTTTGGTTTCCCAATCTAATTTGACTTATTTGCAAACTAGGGAAAGTGCTTTTTAGATATACCAAGTGCATGCACATGGAATCCCAACCCAATTTGAATTAATTGGCATCCTAAAGAGTCCCCTTGGTCTATTACTCAATTTCTCAACTATTTTATTCTATTTTCTTTCTTGTTTTGCAAGTATCTAGTTGTGTATTTGTTCACATTTAGATCCTATGATTGTGCTTACAATACAACACGTCCCTCTTGGAAATGTTAGGTGATTCTCACATGACCCGACCTACCCTCACACGACATGACCTAACCCACCCCGACCCGCCCGAACATGTTTCCTTGGGATCCCTCACATGGCACGATGCGACCCACCCGAATGTGTTTCCTTAGGTGGCCTCACAAGATTCGACCTGACCTGCATGAACGCATTTCCTTGGGCGCCCTCACACGACCCGACCCACCAGAACGTGTTTCCTTGGGTGCCCTCACATCACCTGACCCAACCTAACCTACCTGAATGTGTTTCCTCAGGCGCCCTCATGACATGGCATGACCGAAACCGACCCAACTAGCCTGAACGCGATTTCCTGGGCACCCTTACACGACGCGACATGACCCGACCCGAGCCGCCCAAACTCATTTCCTTGGGTGCCTTCACACTACACGACTTGACTCAAGCTGCCCGAACGCATTTCCCTGGGCGCCCTCACACAAACCGACATGACCCGACCTGGACATGTTCCTTAGGTGCCCTCACATGACCTGAACTTGACATGATCCTTGGGTGCCCTCACACAACCCAATCTGAGTCGACCTGACCCGACCTGACCCAAATGCATTTCCTTGGGTACCATCACACGACCCAATCTGACCTAACCTGCCCGAATGTCGATTAAGGCATGAGGGAGAAAATAGCAAACAGATCGCACAAACATGCACAAGGCGCACAGGCAGTGACAACTTAGCATTTTTTATAAAACCTCCCTCACATGATCTGAACTGAATGTGTTTCTTGTGGCGCCCTCACACAACACAACTCAACCCTCCCGAATGAAGGCATGAGGGAGCAACAAAAAATGGATCGCACAAACATGCACAAGGCACACGGGCAGTCACAACTTAGCATTTTTTATACGGCCACCCTCACAAGACACGACCTGACCTAACCCACACGAACGCATTTCCTTGGGCGCCCTCACACAACCCGACCCACCCAAACGTGTTTCATTAGGCACCCTCACAAGACACAACCTGACCTAACCCACACGAACGCATTTCCTTGGGCGCCCTCACACAACCCGACCCACCCAAACGTGTTTCATTAGGCACCCTCACATGACCTAACTCACCTGAATGTGTTGCCTCAGGCGCCCTCATGACATGGCACGACCCGACCCGCCCGAAAGCGTTTTCTTGGGCACCCTCACATGACACGACATGACAGAAGCAACCCTGAGCTGCCCGAACTCATTTCCTTGGGTGCCCTAACATGACACGACCCGATTTGATCTACCCGAATGTGTTTTCTTAGGCACTCTCACACGAACCAACACAACTCAACCTGGATGCGTTCATTGGGCGCCCTCACATGACCTGACCTTGACATGTTCCTTGGGTACCCTCAGACGATCCGACCCGACTCGACCCGCCTCAACAAGTTTCCTTGGGTGCTCTAAAAGTATGGCATGACCCGACCCGACCCGACCAAATGCATTTCCTTGGGTTCCATCACATGACCCGATCCGACCCGACCCGCCCGAACGTCGATTAAGGCATGAGGGAGAAAACAAAAAACGAGTGGCACAAACATGCACAAGGCACATGGGCAGTCACAACTTAGAATTTTTTATACGACCTCCCTCACATGATCTAACTTGAACATGTTTCTTGTGGCACCCTCACACAGCACGACCTGACCGGCCCGAACGAAGGCATGAAGGAGCAACAGAAAATGGATTGCACAAACATGCACCAGGCACACGTGCAGTCACAACTTTGCATTTTTTATACGGCCACCCTCACATGACTCAACCTGACCCTATCCATCCCGCCCGAACACGTTTCCCTAGGCACCCTCACACGACCCGACCCAACCCGACCCTCCCGAACATGTTTCCTTGGGCACCCTCACACGACCCAACCCGACCCACCCGAACGCGTTTCTTTGGGCACCCTCACACAGCACGACCTGACCTAACTTGCCCGAATGCATTTCCTTAGGTGCCCTCACATGAAACGACCTGACCCACATGAATTCTTTTCCTTGGGCACCCTCACACACCCCGACCCGAACCGACCCAGCGCACCCGAACGCGTTTCCTGGGGCACCCTCACACGACGTGACCCAACCCAACCTACCCAAACACGTTTCCTTGGATGCCCTCACATGGCATGACCTGACCCGACCCAACCTACCCAAACATGTTTCCTCGGTTGCCCTCGCACAACACAACCTGACCCGACTAGACCCACCCGAACGCGTTTACTTGGGCACCCTCACACGACCCAACCTAACACAACTCTACATGACACGACCCGACTGGACCCAACTTGAGACAACCCAACTTAACACGACTTGACCTGAACTGATCACAAGGCCCGTCCTGACCCTACCCGACCCGACCTGACCCGCCCGAACGTATTTTCCTAGACGCCCTCACATGACACGACCCAACCCGACCTACCCGAACATGTTTCCTAATTAGGTAGCCTCTCATGGCACGACCCGAATGGACCCAACCTGGCCTGCCTGAATGCATTTCCTTTGGTGCCCTCACACAACCCGACATGACCTGACCCAGAATAATTCCCTGGGTGCCCTCACACGATCCAACCCAACCCAAACTGACTTGGCTCGCCCGAACCCATTTCCTTGGGCACCCTCACATGACCTGACGTGATCCAACCCACCCAAATGGGTTTCCTTGGGTGCCTTCACATGGCACGACCCGACCCAACCCACACAAACCCGTTTCCTTGGGTGCCCTCACACGACCCGACTTGAACCGACCCGACCTGCACTAACATGTTTCCTTAGGCACCCTCACACAACCTGACCCGACTTGACCCACCCGAATGTGTTTCCTCAAGCACCCTCACACAGCACGACATGAACCAACCTGGCCCGCCCGAACGCATTTCCTTGGGCAGCCTCACATGGCACAACCTGACTGGACCCAACCTGACCTGCTCGAACGCATTTCCTTGGGCGCCCTCACATGACCCAACACGACTCGACTCGACCCACCCGAGTGTGTTTCCTTGGGCACCCTCATAGTATGGTATGACCTGACCCAACCTTACCCAAACGCGTTTCCTTGGGCGCCATCACATGACTCGACCCAACCCGACTCGACCCGACTCGCCTGAATGTCGAAGGCATGAGGGATCAAATGGTAAATGGGTCGCACGAACATGCACAAGGCACACAAGCAGTCAAAACTTAGCATTTTTTATATGGCCACCCTCACATGACCTAAATCTACCCAACCAAAACCACCCGAACGTGTTTCCCTAAGTGCTCTCACATGACCCAACCTGACCCAACCCACTTAAATGTGTTTCCCTACGCACCCTCACAAGACCTGACCTGACCCGCATCAACCAGCCCAAACGTGTTTCCTTGGGTGCCCTCACATAGCACGACCTGAACTGAATCGCCTGAAGGCATTTCCTTAGGTGCCCTCACATGACCTAACCCAACCCGCACAAACGTGTTTCCTTGGGCACCCTCACATGACCGGACTAGAATTGACCTAACCCAACCTGCCCGAACATGTTTCCTTGGGTGCCCTCACAGGACCTGACCCAACTCGACCCACCCAAACACGTTTCCTTGGGCACCCTCGGATGACATGACCCGACCCAGCCTGACCCACATGAACGTGTTTCCTTGGGAGCCCTCACACGACCTAACCCAAACTGACCCAACCCACCCAAATGCGTTTCCTGGGGTGCCCTTGAGGAACAATGTGTCGCAAGTGAAATGTTTCAGAACAAAGTATCGAAATAGCGACGTTTAGGGGTATCATCGAAATAGCAACGTTTCGGTACAAACCGTCGAAATTGTGACGTTTAGGAACAATGTGTCAGAAGTGCAACATTTAGGAACAAAGCATCGGAATTGTGACATTTAGGAAAAGCATCGGAAGTGCGACGTTTATGAGCAAAGCATCATGTGAGGGTGGTCGTATCAAAAATGCTAAGTATGGACCGCTCGTGTGCCTTGACTGCACGTTCATGTGACCAGTTTCATGTTTTCTCCCTCGTGCCTTCAACATTCAAGCAAGTCGAAACAGGTCATGTGAGGGTGTTCATATCAAAAATGCTAAGTTGTGACTTCCTGTGACATGTTAGGTCGGGTCCAGTCATGTCATGTGAGGCCATCCAAGGAAACGCATTCGGGGAGGTCGGATCGTGTCGTGTGAGGGCGCCCAGGAAAACATGTTCGAGTGGGTCGGTTCGGGTCGGGTCGTGTGAGGATGCTGAAGGAAATGTGTTCATGTGGATCAGGTCGGGTCATGTGAGGGCACCTAAGGAAACGCATTCAAGAGGGCCAGGTCGGGTCGTGTCTTCTAAGGGCGTCTAAAAAAACACGTTCGGGCTGGCCAGGGCGAGACGCGTCAAGTTGTGTGAGGGGGCCTTGGGAAACGCATTCGGGCGGGTCAGGTCGGGTCAGGTCGGGTCGAGTGTAATATTCCCAAATTTTCACATGATATTTGGAATATTAGAGTTATTAATAAACCTACTTAATTAAGTAAATAAAAGGGTTGAGGGACCCATAATCCTCGTGATGAATAAATATCCACTTTTTATGTGTGAATGTGGATTAATTAAGCCTAGATCTACATAAAGGAGGTAGTGGAGAAACTACTAATGTGAATGGATTGGATATCATGTCTCATTAATGAGATAGATCATGGGGGTTAATACAGTCAACTAAGATCTTGGAAGGAATCAAACAGAAGATCATGCAGCATTCATGATGAGATGACATAGGATTTGTGCAATTAATGTACACAAGATGGAGAGGGTGTACATTGCACCTAGACGTGATGGATGAATTGGAGAGATAGCGTAATCAAACATGGAGGATCTTGTCCACATGCACAATGCAGTTTAGATGAGGGCCAAGGCATGGGAAGGCTCATAAACTATATAAAGGAGATGAAGACAACAATGAAGGCAAGCTATTGATTATTGACTTTGAGGTCTGTTTAGATCCGGAATTGTCATGTGGCATTCCATTGATTTCTTTGGATGTTTAGCAAAGATTGCAAGTGTTGTTTAGCATAGGGTGTTCCTGGTCGGGAATCCCACCTCTTTATTTGAGTAGCTCTGGAGAGAGGGTTGTACTTCATTCTACATCAAGCATTGGTGCCATATATCTTTTCCTACTTTCTGCAGAACATCCATATTCAGAAATTGTACAATTTTGAAGATTAGTTTGGAAGGTGGAGGTTGTCTTCACTATTTCAACTAGAGAAATGGTGAAGGTTTATTCCTATCACCTTGGGCTTGTAGATTAGCATTCCCAGAGCTTCATATCAGATCTAGCATCAGGAAAAAATTTATTGACCTCCTAGCAGCAGTAATTCCATCCAGAATTACGTTGTCCATTATTGCAGATCCAAAGGAGGAAGGAAGTTGCTATCATTTCAACTAGTAATCCTATGAGGGATCATCCCCTCACCTTGCCATCAATATTGCTATTAGCCTAGAGTTTATTGCAGCATATTTCAGTAGGCATAGAGCCTCTCTCTCCTTTGCAGCACATTTTTTATGAGCAGTTATGTAGTAGCAGCTGTAATCATCATTGGAGGATTGAGAAGCTAGATCTAGAGCTTTTAGCTTGTAGATCTGGAGGAGGGATCAGCCCTTCAAGCTTAGATCTGATCTTGTGAAATATTTCAGCCATTTATTTGTCATATCTAGCTTCAGATATGTAATCCTAGTAGATAAAGTATCAAGCCCTAGGAGGGTGATTTTCCAAAGTTTTAGATCTGAAAAATCCTTTCTGGGTTATCTTGGGTTCCCATCACATTGTCCAGATCTTGAATCTTGGCATCATCAGAGCTCTTGAGCTCCTTATATCTTCATTTTCCTTTGCATCATTTATATGTATATCAGCAGCAGCAGGGAAAACACAGTATTTCTTGTGTAATCTCACCAGTTACGCAGTACTAGTTGCAGCACCATTGTAGGGTGATTCTAGGCCTTCTCTTCGGCTAGATCTACTCATTTTCTGAACATTGTGTAACTGATTCATATCCACTTAATAAAATGGCTCAGCTTCTCTGTAAATTTTTATGTTGTATTTAGACTTATTTTCAATTCTTATATTGTGTTTAATTATTACTGCATTCTCCCTTTTGGGATATTACAGTGGTATCAGAGCATGATCTTTGGCTCAGCTTGTGGACACTTCATCTTTTGCATAAAAAGAAGAAGCAGATAGATGAGATCTATCATGAGGGAGGATTATAGTTTTTCTACTCCTCTCTTTAGATCTATGCAAGATCTCTCCAAGGAGGTCTATCAAATTAAGAAGGAAAGGCAAAGGAAGGATCCAAGAATAATATTTGAAGAGGAAGGTCCAAGCACTTCATATCAAAGAAAAGAAAACTGGAGAATCATAGATCTCCTCATAGATATACCATGCCCACTTCCTTTGAAGAAGGTGAGAGGTATATAAGTGAATGAAGAAAATAACTTGAGATTCATGAGACTCTCAATTTGTATCTTGAAGAGTACAAGGCACAGTCTAGAGCATTCAAAGAGAGTCTAACTCTCCAAGAATTATTTGAACTCAAAGAAGAAAGAAGATCCTATAGCAGCAATAGAAGGAAGAGGCACAATAGATTTTAGTTTCCTACATTTGATGGATCTTCCTCAAGCAGTGTTAAGGCTTGGAGGAAAGAGTTAGATACATTCTTTATGCTACATCCTATGGCTGAAAAAGAGGTTGTCCAAATTGCAGCACTTCATCTCTTAGGTGAAGCCAATGATTGGTGGTTTAGTCACATGGAGCATGCAAAGGTAACTAAATATTCATATTTATTTCACAAGTTAAGAAATAATTTTGATGTGAATAAATAAAAGATGTGCCACAAAGAGACATTTCCTAAGGAAACAAAGGAGGATGTCAATATTTTCACTCTGGACAAGGAGTCACTACATTCACCACTAGCTGCAGAAGTACTCACATCTAGAGATGGGACACTTTCAACTTTGAAATATATTCTTGAGATCTTGACCCATATAGTCCCATGCATTATTTAGGATATGCATGAGGAGGAGGAGGAATATTCTAGCGTTGGTACATTGGTAGAAGAGAAGCCATCTCTCTTACCAGAATTTGGAGACACCATTGTCCCGGTTGGAGGAACTCTTGTGTTCTGTCAATAGGCTCCCACACATCAGTTGATCCAAGGACTGCATACACATTCATCACCTATTGTTTTAGTAGATCTTATTGAAACTTATGGGGACATGCCATCAGGGCCAATGCATAACCAAGGGTTAGAACAAAATGCTGATTTGAAGCAGCAGCATATCACAATGCAGAGGACCCTTGATCTAATCAAGGAGGATATGAAAAGATATCCCAATTTGTCATGGATGGACTACATTCAACCTCTTGAGTTGAAGTGTAGATTTTTAGAAGAAGGGATGAGCATAATCCTATGTACAATGACTGTTTATGAGATCAGTATTGTACCTTGCTTTGAGACAGGTATATGTATTACCATGCAGATCTACAGTGTTGTCACTTAGTAGCAATTATAATGAAGAGGTCCCATTATTCTTGGAGCATTATAAAGGTATCTTCACTCATGAAGCAATGGAGGTTAAGATGATGAATGGTAGACATCTTGAGATGAGAAATATTTTCTCCTTTCTTGATGACACTTTCTCAATGAACATCTCACAGCTCAAAGAGAGACTTCTACCTACAACAGATCTAGAACCTCATTGGTTTTGGAGGGCCATGGATGAGAAGAAGGTCTCATTAAGAGATATCATTGGAGATGCACTTCAACATTTCATGGAGTTCAAAGTTCTTCATTAGTTTGAGGAGGTTAGTGTCCTACAATGGGAGGATACCAAGTTTTTACAGAATGATATCCATCATCCACATTGGGATGAATGGTTGATCGTATGGAGCAAGGGGTTGCCAAACCACTTTCAGATCTATGATACAGGCCAGTAAGAAACATGGTTGTGCTGGTTGCTCTTGGGTGAGTATGGTTACCACTCAAGGAACCATAATTTTCCGATTCATTCCTTATACATCACTAGAGGAATGCAAAAGAAAAATTCATGGTTACTTTGGTTTTTGATGAGAGAATTTGGACATCACACGTTATATCTTATGTCCATGTATTTACTCTTGTTTGGGACATGTCTCATGTATTTACATGTATTTCTGTTTGGGATGTATCTCATGTATGTATGTACTTGGGTTTGGGAGAAAGCATAACTCTCACATGATGTGGCATAAGGGAGCTTGTTTGTATTATGTTGATGAGACATCTCACATGTCCATTACTTTATTGTTGCTCCATGACTTGCATCATGATAATGCAAGAAGGCAGCAAGAATCCTTGTTGCTATGGTTACTATTAGGGGAGTATGGGCTGAATTCTTCTCATACATTGCATGACATTGTTGGAGGATGGAAACAGGAGGCCTTATAGTGTTGGCTTATGTTGGGTGATTATGGTCATTATACATGGTATAATGATGATGTGATGCGGTAGCAAGATGTCTTATTAAGGTGGATTCTCTTGAGAGAATATGGCCACTACATTTGGCACAATGACGATGTGGTATGGTAGCAAGAGGAATTGTTGAGATGGCTTCTTTTAAGAGAGTATAGCTCTCATATTCTCATTGATGATTTAGCATGGCAACAAGAAGCATTGTCGCGGTGGACTCTTTTGAGAGAGTATGGCTCTCTTACTTGTTTTCATGATGATATATTATGGCAACAGGACGCTTTGCTGCGTTGGTTGTTATTAGGAGAATATGGTTTGACGTTGTTTATGTTTTCCCATATGTCTCTACTTGTTTTTCACTATGATGATGTGATGTTTGATTCCTACATGGCCAATATGGCTAATGATGAGGGCATTGATATGTGTAATATACTCTATGTATCATGGGTTGGAGAGATAGTTCATGAGTTGGGACTTTCCACTTTGGGAATGAACCACTTTATCTTATGTATCTCATGTGTAGAAGAGATATTTTGTCATCATATGGTTGCCACTTGGAGATTCATTCATGAGGAAGGGTATCTAACTTTTCAGTTGGAAGCCATTCTAGACATTCTAGAGAGGTAGCTTTGGAACTAGACATGCATGACACATTGTGATAGATGGGAATGCCTTCCACATGAGGATACCATTTGGAAGGAGGATGTTTTTTGTAGCATCCACTTGTTGCAGTTTCTTGAGAACAAGCAACATTTTTCCGGGGAGGACTGTAATATTCCCAAATTTTCACATGATATTTGGAATATTAGAGTTCTTAATAAACCTACTTAATTAATTAAATAAAAGGGTGGAGGGACCCATAATCCTCATGATGAATAAATATCCACTTTTTATGTGTGAATGTGGATTAATTAAGCCTATATCTACATAAAGGAGGTACTAGAGCTACTAATAATGTGAATGGATTGGAGGTCATGTCTCATTAATGAGATAGATCATGGAGGTTGATACAATCAACAAAGATATTTGAAAGAATCAATCAGAATATCATGAATAATTCATGATGAGATGATGGAGGAGTTGTGAAATTAATGCACACATGATGGAGAGAGTGTACATTGCACCTAGACATGATGGATGACTTGGAGAGACAGCGCAGTTAAACATGGAGGATCTTGTCCACATGCACAACGCAGTTTAGATGAGGGCCAAGGCATGGGAAGGCTCATAAACTATATAAAGGAGATGAAGACAATAACAAAGGTAGGCTATTGATTTTGAGGTCAGTTTAGATCTATAATTGTCATGTGACATTCCATTTCTTTCTTGGGTTGTTTAGCAAAGATTGCAAGTGATGTTTAGCACAGGGTGTTCCTGGTTGGGAATCCCACCTCTTTATTTGAGTGGATCTGGAGAGAGGGTTGTACTTCATTCTACATTAGGCATTGGTGCCATATATCTTTTCCTACTTTCTGCAGAACATCCTATAGTATTCCAAATCTGGAAATTTTTGCTCCATCGAGAATATCTTAAGATATTCCAATTCCTTCTTCAGTGAGCTATCACAAGTCCATTTCAGAGATTGACTGTTGGGGAATTTATAGGATATGAATCCTTCCAAATAAGGGAGAAATCCTGAGGCTATCTAGACCTTCACAGACTCTGTCTATGGATATGCAATATTCCACCTCGGGAATTTCTGCTACAGGGTCCTTAAGGACATTATATAAGGAAGCTGCTGCAAAAATAAGACAAACCATTACTGGGATGCCTTATTAAATTCATCCTACAACTCCTATGAATAATATGAGCTCAAAGGAATAACTCTAGATGGGTTATTCAGATCTCCCCAATCTAGGTCTCTAAAACAAGGCTCAATGAGAGAGCTATAGCAATACATGAACATAACCAATAAGTCTATAATATGAAATGCACCATAAGAGGGAAAATGCTATAGCCATCATTACATTATGATATCAGCAGTAAAATACAAGAAATATCATGAGGGACAAGCCACTCAAGCTTTAAGATCCAACCTCCAATGAATAAGCAGTGAAATACAAGAGTTGCTGCAACTCCACAAAATGCCAGAGAGCAGTGACTGCGCAATGTATATCAAAGTAATATCTGCTGAATATGAATAAAATACATATTTTTCTGAATTAATACAATAAATATCCCAAGAACAGAGAAATGGGCTAAAATATAAGATTTCTAGCCAATCTATGGAAGATTGCTAGAAATGTCGGAGAAACCAAAATGTGACAACAGAGTTGTCACTGTAACTGATACAAAATATGAATGAGGCCATGGCAGATCTGAAATGTATATGCCCTCCTCTGATAATGTCTCTAATACAAAGTGCTGATCACTTTGTCTCAGAAACACACTCCTTATGAGCCCAATGAAACCCTCTCTCATTGCCTCCATAAAATAACGCAGTTTCCTCCATGGACTACGCAGTGGGAGATGATGGAAGTGTGGCCTCATGCCACTGATCTGAAATACAGCCCAGGAATCCTCCTTGCAGCTCCTCCAATGAGTGGATCACTCCTCCACTGAATAAAACAAGACAAGAGAGACTCCATGAGTTCCCCTCTTGTTGCACCCAGCAACACAACGTCCTCTCTGCTGCAGAAATAACGTTGTAGCTGATGAATGTAGTTGTGCCCAATGCCAGATTGAGGAAATGTAGCTCAATCCTCATCGTTCTTTGAGGAAGAGGTAGGGATTCCCGACTAGGAACACCCTTGTGCCCAAGGGCACCATCACCCTGCTAAACAGCCCAGGGATGCAAGCTTGCAGACCCAAGTCTGAAATCTAAAACATAGCATAATGAAAATGGGATGCGATCTCCTCATATAAATAAAGGTACCTCTTCTCTACCATGGTCCCACTAATTATGGTTTCCACCCTCATGAGAGTGTCTTCCCTCCAAAACTGTGCAGCTTCTCTAGGAAGCCTCTTCCTCCTTGGGCAGCGCTGTTGACTTTAGTCAATGGTGACTAATCAAGTGAGCTGGGTTCCATTCACACCCTTGGTGTTTATTTCAGCGGCTTTATTCACTCCCCTTTCACATTAGGAGGTTTATTTCTTCATCTAAAAGGGGCTAAGGTGTCTCCTTCCCCATTTTATTAAAAAAATAAAATGTGCAACTATAATATTCCATTTTAGCTTGAGGATAAAATTGGGAATATTATAGTCCTCCCCTCCCACATGTTTCTTGTCCTCAAGAAACTTCATAGAGAGAAAAAAATTGTCTCCCCCTTCTTCTCTTGTGGCCTCCTCATCAATGGTCCCACCACTGCTCAAATATGCTGCAATGAAACTGTCCTCCAACGCTCTCTCCCAAGTATGCAAGCTGGTAACAATGCTCCTCATGGAAAGAAAGAAGGTGTAGTGGAATCCTTCTTGTTGTTATAAGGCCTCCTTAAGGTAGGAGTGATGATATGAATGGGAAAATTCTGCTCCCAATGATGATCCTCTCATCCATGCTATCATCCAAGTAAAAATCTCACCCCTGATTCCTGCAATGTGTTGGGGTTGAATGGAGAGTGTGCTTGTGCTTCTCATGATGGCCCTCTATCCATATGCTGCTCATATGGGGCTACTTTTGTCTTTGGGATGGAAAATTATGGCCTCCAAGAATGGCCCAAGCTACCCCATCAAGAAAATCATCCATGAAATGCCTCCTCAAATTCTCCAAGTGGCTCCTCCCACAAGAAGAGACAAGTAGCAATGTCGCAATCATGGTTTGCCCATGGTATCTCCTGCAATATAAAACATGTATAATAGGGAGAATCATGCTCCCAATGGGCTATACATACGATACTCTCCAAATAATTCTCCTCATGAGTGTACCAACATCTGAAATACAATGGAGCAATATGCAATAAAAACAAGTTGTCATAGGACAACCGAAGAGTGGTTCATAGTTCCACTCATGGAACTGTGCAGTGCCTCCTTGGCCTACCTCAAAATCAACATTAACAAGTGTTGTACTAGCCACTTGTTTTCTGCCACAACATCTCCTCATAAGATGAAAGCATGAAATCACAATTTGGTGCCAATGGTGCACACCAAGAAGCATGTGGCTTCCCCCACAAACCATCATAAGAATAGCCAAAATCAAGGCTACAAGTAGCTGTAAGTACATCCTCATGAAAAATGCAAGAAGGAACAAGCCTCCTTGATACATCATGCTCCTCAATCAATGAAAATAGGTACAATACAAAATATGAGATTATACCTCCTCCATCATGCGCTAGAGCTCTTGAGCTGAAATGGCTCAACTGAATGCTCTCCCTCTCCTCCAATGAGTAAGGGAATGGTTGTGCCAACCTCTCCAAAATCAACCGGTATATGCATCTATCCATATGCTGATGAAGATCATGATGAATTCCCTCCAAAGTGAACTCCTCTAGCAAGGCAAAGTATGCATCCAAGTGCATAGATAGGAAGTCCTAATGTGTTGCTTGCAAAAAGTTCTCCTTGGGACTAGAGACTCTAGTCAAGAAGATCTTTCCATAACAATAAATGACCATATCATCAGCCACGTGTCTATCATCATCCTCTTGGTCATCAAGAATCATGCATGCACCAATATCCTGAGACCACTCAACCAAAGCTGAGTCCTCCAACACGGATCAATCCTCCACATAGACAACGCTGGTAATCTACAATAAAGTGCTCCCATCACGCTACTGCCTACTACCTTGACATCCCCTCATGCAAAAGTCATCCTCCAAGTTGCTGCCATGCCATCATGTAGCTACTCATGATCAAATAGAAATGATGCTCTCTGAAAATGAGCCTCCCATGAGAGACTATCACCTCCAAAGAATCTCCCGATCCTGGGCAATGTAAGCATGAGTGGCCTCCATCTACTCCAATGCATGAAAGAGTCCTTCCTTAAAGGAAATATCCTCCCTCTCATCAAATCTGTGGAGAAGTCATCCAGAATCATAAATATGCTATCCTCCATCCATACAGCAACTCTATTTATGCATTGAAACTGATGAGAATGGGTGGTACTGAAAATGAGAGAGTGTAACCCTCCTCCAAGTGCTCATCCCCAAACTCTCTGCACTGTAATGGATTCCTCCAATGTCTCCACCTCTCCGAAATCAAAAAGTGGTGAACCAAATAACATGATGCCCCTCATCATCTCTAAATCATGTGGCCTCCAAAGTAGGAAGCCTCCAAAAGTGAGACAACAAGATCTGAAATAGACTACATTTATGAGTGGACTGATTTGTCCCTCTCTCCTCTGCGCAGTGCAATCTCTTTCCCGTGTGTAGAAAGTTTCTGAAATAGATAAGGGAGAATTCTCATCATCCCTTCATGCTGATCCTTCTGTTCTTCTTCCTCCATCTCACAATCCCCAGCAAATGCTACATATGGCTCCGGAATTGTGTCTTGGTACCCACATGCAAAAATATTTGGAACTCCTTGCAACGACACAAGAGCTCCTCTAGTAGAAGCAATGGCTCCCCTGTCACCTCCATGTTGTGATGGATCTCCTCCTAATGTGATAGCACTGTTGGTTCCTTCCAATGTATGAAAAGTGTTTGTGTTTATGACACAATGAGTTTCACCAAGTTTTCTCCATCAAACCCTTAGTGAATGCATCACAAGATTTTGCATTTGTGTACCAATGAAAAATGAAACCCTCAAACCAACAATCATGAGCCATACCTTGAGTTGCAGCACTTCTCCTCCCATGGCCTCATTTTCTTCCTCTACTCCCTTGCAATGCAAGTGAAAAAAGGACTGCGTTGTGGATCTGCATGTGTGACTGAATGCTCACACCCTTCTTGAAGTAGCTAGGATTTTTCCCATTAACAAACCCTTCTCAGAAAATTTCTCCAAATTTCCCTTTCATCAAGATCTTCAATGACTTCCTCAATGGTATGGAAAAGAAGAAGAGAAACCTCCTCTTCCTTCATTCCTCTTTCCTTGTCTCCTTTGTAAATCTTCTCTCCTTGGAGAGAAGCTCCTCTTTCTAATAGTCTTGGATCTTGGGTACACGCTGAGCCAAGATTATGCTCTGATACCACTGTAGTATTCCAAATCTGGAAATTTTTTCTCCGTCGGGAATATCTTAAGATATTCCAATTCCTTCTTCAGTGAGCTATCACAAGTCCATTTCAAAGATTGACTGTTGGGGCATTTACAGGATATGACTCCTTCCAAATAAGGGAGAAATCCTAAGGCTGGCTGGCCCTTCACAGACTCTGACTATGGATATGCAATATTTCACCTCGAAAATTTCTGCGACAGGGTCCTTGAGGACGTTGTATAAGGAAGCTGCTACAAAAATAAGACAAACCACTACTGGGATGCCTTATTAAATTCATCCTACAAATCCTATTTAGAATATGAGCTCAAAGAAATAACTCTAGATGGGTTATTCAAATCTCCCCAATCTAGGTCTCTAAAACAAGGCTCAATGAGAGAGTTACAAAAATACATGAACATAACCAATAACTCTACAATATGAAATGCACCATAAGAGGGAAAATGCTACAGCCATCATTACATTATGATATCAGCAGTGAAATACAAGAAATATCATGAGGGACAAGCCATTCAAGCTTTAATATCCAACCTCCAATGAATAAGCAGTGAAATACAAGAGTTGCTGCAACTCCACAAAATGCCAGCGAGCAGTGACTGCACAGTGTATATGAAGCTAATAGCTGATGAATATGAATAAAATACATATTTTGCTGAAGGAATACAAGAAATAGCCCAAGAACAGAGAAATGGGCTGAAATATAATATTTCTAGCCAATCTATGGAAGATTGCTAGAAATGCCAGAGAAACCAAAATGTGACAACAAAGTTGTCACTGCAACTGATAAAATATATGAATGAGGCCATGGAAGATATGAAATGTAGATGCCCTCCTCTGATAATGTCTCTAATACAAATTGATCATCACTTTTTCTCAAAAACACACTCCTGATGAGCCCAATGAAACCCTCTCTCACTGCCTCCATAAAATAACGCAGTTTCCTCCATGGACTGCGCAGTGGGAGATGATGGAAGTGTGGCCTCATGCCACTAATCTGAAATGCAGCCCAGTAATCCTCCTTGCAGCTCCTCCAATGAGTGGATCACTTCTCCACTGAATAAAACAAGACAAGAGAGACTCCATGAGTTCCCCTCTTGTTGCACCTAGCAACACAACATCCTCTCTGCTGCAGAAATAACGCTGTAGCTGATGAATGTAGTTGTGGCCAATGCCGGATTAAGGAAATGTAGCTCAATCCTCATCCTTCTTTGAGGAAGAGGTAGGGATTCCCGACCAGGAACACCCTAGTGCCCAAGGGCACCATCACCCTGCTAAACAGCCCAGGGATGCAAGCTTGCAGACCCAAGTCTGAAATCTAAAACATAGCATAATGAAAATGGGATTCTATCTCCTCATATAAAGAAAGGTACCTCTTCTCCACCATGGTCCCACAAATTAGGGTTTCCACCCTCATGAGAGTGTCTTCCCTCCAAAACTGTGCAGCTTCTCTAGGAAGCCTCTTCCTCCTTGGGCAGCATTGTTGACTTTAGTCAATGGTGACTAATCAAGTGAGTTGGGTTCCATTCACACCCTTGGTGTTTATTTCAGCAGATTTATTCACTCCCCTTTCAAATTAGGAGGGCTATTTCTTCATCTAAAAGGGGCTAAGGTGTCTCCTTCCCCATTTTATTAAAAAAATAAAATGTGCAACTATAATATTCCATTTTAGCTTGAGGCTAAAATTGGGAATATTACACATCCATATTTAGAAATTGTACATTTTTTAAGATCAGTTTGGAAGGTGGAGGTTGTCTTCAGTATTTCAGCTGGAGAACCGGTGAAGGTTTATTCCTATCACCTTGGGCTTTTAGATAAGCATTCCCAGAGCTTCATATCAGATCTAGCATCAGGCCAAAAGTTATTGACCTCCTAGTAGCAGTAATTCCATCCATAATTACGATGTCTATTATTGCAGATTCAAAGGAGGAAGGAAGTTGCTAGCATTTCATCTAGTAATCCTATGAGGGATCATCCCCTCACCTTGCCATCAGTATTTCCATCAGCCTGGAGTTTATTGCAACATATTTCAGTAGGCATAGAGCCTCTCTCCTTTACAGTGCAGTTTTTATGAGGAGTTGTGTAGCAGCAGCTGTAATCATCATTGGAGGATTGAGAAGCTAGATCTAGAGCTTCTAACTTGTAGATCTGGAGGAGGGATCAACCCCTAAAGCTTAGATATGATCTTGTGACATATTTCAGCCATCTATTTGTCAGATCTAGCTTCATATCTGTAATCCCAATAGATAAAGGATCAAGCCCTAGGAGGGTGATTTTCCAAATTTGTAGATTTGGAAAATCCTTTCTGGGTTATCTTGGGTTCCCATCACATTCTCCAGATCTTGAATCTTAGCATCATTAGAGCTCTTAAGTTCCCTAGATCTGCATTTTCCTTTACATCATTTATATGTATATCAGTAGCAATAGGGACAATGTAGTATTGCTTCTATAAGCTCACCAGTTACACAGTGCTAGTTGCAGCACCATTGTAGGGTGATTCTAGGCCTTCTCTTGGGCTAGATCTACTCATTTTCTGAAGATTGCGTAACTGATTCATCTCCACTTAATAAAATGGCACAAATTCTCTATAAATTCTGATGTTGTCTTTAGATCTATTATTTACTTAGTTTCAGTTCTTATATTTTGTTTAAGTATTATGCATTCTCCCTTTTGGGATATTACATCAAGTGAGGGTGCCCAGAAAAATTCGTTCGGGTGGATTGGTTCGGGCCAGGTCAGGTCGTGTGAGGATGGCCATATCAAAAATGCTAATATGTGACCGCCCATGTGCCTTTTACTGCACAATCATTTTCTCCCTCGTGCCTTCGACGTTCAAGAGATTCGGGTCGGGTAGGGTCGTGTGATGGTGCCCAAGGAAACGTGTTCGGGTCGGGTCGGTTCGGGTCGGGTCGTGTCGTACTGTGAGGGCACACAAGGAAATGTGTTCAAGCAGATCGGGTCGGTTCAGGTCATGTGAGGGCGCCCAAGGAACGTGTCCTGGTCAAGTTGTGTCGGCTCATGTGAGGGCGACCAAGGAAACGCATTCGGGCGAGTCGAGTCGGTCCAGTCGGGTCGTGTCGTGTGAGGCTACCCAAAGAAACGCATTCGGGTGGGTCGAGTCAGGTGGAGTTGGTAGTGTGAGGGTTGGTGTATCTAAAATTCTAAGTTGTGACCGCCCATGTTCCTTGTGCACGTTTGTACGATCCATTTTCCATTTTCTCCCTTGTGAGCCCTTCGTTCGGGTGGGTCGAGTTGTGCCGTGTGAGGGTGCCACACGAAACATGTTGTGAAACCAGCTCCAAAAAGAGAAGAAAATAGATATCAAAGCCTTATAAATAAGCCACTTCGAGGGGGAAAACTCCAATACATTACATGAATGAACAATTCTTGGATTATTCAAATTACAAAACCTCCTTTATATATATACAATTCCATGGGGCCACAATGTAATCCTAGCCGACCTAACAATAATAATTTAAGGGTGCAATAATAACAATATGGGGGTTACAAGGGTACAATAATAACAATAAGGGGGTTACACTAACAACAATAAGGGACTATACTAGTAATATAGGGACCTAACATGCCCCTCTCCTTCAAAAAAGTGTTGTCCTCAATGCTTGAGTAGCTCTGGGTGCTTCTGTATAAAATTCTCATCCTCCCATGTAGAACCTTTAGTGGGTAAGTTCTTCCACTTGATGAGATACTCTGAAATTGATCGATTCCGTAATTTTCGAGTTCTTGTTTCCGTGACCGCTTCAGGTTCCAATATCATTTTTCCTTCCTCATCAAGTTCTGGCAATATTGTTTGAACTGGAAGATTTTCACCTATAACATTCTTTAAGCATGAAACATGGAAAACTGGATGTACTCGCGAAGAAGCAGGAAGCTCCAATTTGTATGCCATAGTACCAATATTTTGCAACACCTTGTAAGGACCATAGTACTTTGGCGATAATTTATTATCCTTCTTAGCTTGCTTGAGAGACATTTGTTTGTATGGTTGTAGCCGTAAAAATACCCAGTCTCCTACATCAAAACTTCTCTCGCTGCGATGTTGATCTGCCTGTTGTTTCATTCGATTTTGTGCCAAATTCAAGTTGTCCTTTAAGAGTTGAAGAACTTCTTGTTGATGCTCGATGTGATCTTCCACTGCTTGAACCTTCGAATTTTCTCTTAAATATGGTGTGATGGATGGTGGATGATATCCATAAAGTGCCATAAATGGGGTCATTTTTGCTGCAGTATGGAAGGAAGTGTTATACCACCATTCAGCTAGAGGTAACCACTTGACCCATTGTGTTTGTTTATCAGATACAAAACAATGAATATATCCTTCCAAACATTTATTTACTATCTCAGTTTGACCATCGGAGTGAGGATGATAAGATGAGCTATGAGCTAATTAAGTACCCAAACAAGAAAATAACTCCGTCCAAAAATTTCCCCTAAAAATGGATCTCCGTCACTCACAATAACCCTTGGGTTTCCATGTAGATTTTGACTTGTGTCCATAAATGTAGTAGCAACTGTACTTGCTTTAAATGGATGAGATAATGCACAAAAGAGTGCATACTTGGTAAGTCTATCAACTACCACCATGATGACACTCTTTCATTTAGACTTAGGTAAACTTGTGATAAAATCCATTGAAATCTCCTCCCAACGTTGACTTGGAATGGATAAAGGTTGTAGAATACCCGGGGTCTTAATTGTCTCAACTTTATTCTGCTGGAAAACCAAAGATTCTACCACAAACTTTTTGTTAGGTCTCTGTAATTTATTAGCAAGATTGGGAGAGTCCAATCACAGAGTTAACATCATTTCAACCAACTTTGGGATTCTAGGATCTAGCCCTCCTGAATCCGGAGAGGGATCTCTCCAATATGTACAAATATGGATATTGTCTTTGAAGTTTAGGGTAATGATATTAGGCTAGTTATGAAGGCCACGGGTTTTGTTTTGTTTTGGATGGTTGAGCATGAAATGTTACTTGAGGAGAAAGTCCTAAGTGCAAAAGTTTCAAAAGTGAGAAGTTGCAAGCAAATAGAACAGTTTTGGCAGATAGATAGATATAACGCTGGTTTTTAGTCCATTGGGCTATGGAGTCATATCTGGGCTTTAATTGAACAAAAACATCAAGTGTGATCCAAGGGGCAAGTCATCTATGTCTAAGGATTTCTTTAAATTTTGATTTATGGAATGGAGTGATACACTAAGAAGGGGAATTAAACAGATGCAGAACGAAGAGCAGCCTAGGATCTGATAAGTACTTTTAAACCAGTCAGCCTTTGGCAAACACTTAAGGAGGACACGAAACGGACTAGGATCTGGTAAGTGCTTTTAAACTAACCAGCCTTTGACACACTTCCAATAGAAAACAGACAAAACAAGGGGAGACACAAAGATAACACAGAATGGCCAAAGATCTAGCAAGTGCTTCTAAACTAGCCAGCTTTTAACACATTCCAAGGGAAACAATCTGTTAGTTATGCAGACAAGTCTGGGACCAGGGCTAACCATATCTTCCTTCAGTTCATTATCACATAACACATACTGAAAGTAACATTCAGAAATAATATTCAGCTAGGACGATAAAATGAGGGAACACCAGCATTCTCATGCCTAAAACTGAATTAAGTCATTCCTAAATAACACAGATTGGAAGAAAACATTCAAATAAAGATTTCTCAGCCAGAGAAGGTTACTAATATACAGCAGGTCCTAACCCTGTTTAAACTGTTCTTTACAGTGGAAAATGAAACAACATGAAAACAGAAATAAAACAACAAGTTACAAATGAGAATAACATCACCGTCAATAGAGATCAGGATCCCATGAAACAGCTTTTATATTGATGTCAAACCAGCTACAAACTTCAAGTCCAATGTTTCAGTTCAGCAATCATCTTCACTATTCAACCTAACTACTCTAGCACAAACAGAGCTTCAAGGGCCAGTGAATACTATGTACAAATAGAAGTCTCAAGCTCAAGTGTATTTCAAAGTTCTGCAACCAACAACTCCTCATCTTATGTAGAAATACTTATAGGAAGATGAGGAGGTGAGATTTCAACAAAATATCTCAAAGACAGTTAATGCAAAGTGAAGACTTCTCGGCCCTTTGAGAGGCTCGAGGGAAAAATTTATAGGTGGATCACTACATTAACCGTTTCACAATAAATATCAAAGCTCGGTGGAAGCTTTGTTTGACTTTGAGGCTCTGTGTATGTTTTGGAATAACTCTGCAGATATTTATTTATTGGTTTCCTTGCAGAAATAACCTCTTGGCAATGCTGGAGGTAGATATTTCTTCGAGCAATAACTTCGGCCTCTGTTCTGAATGGTTCGAGGCAACAGGTGGCTCGGTGGTAGCTGAGGAATCAATTTGCCTCAGATGTGGCGGTGGAGGCTTTTTGTCTGATAAAACACTTTAGGTTTTTTCCTTTAAACTGTGTTTTAGATTGGGGATTAGGCTTTTGATAACTGTCTTAGCCGTAATCCCCATAAAAATTGTCTTCAATCTTCATCTGCTGTGCTTTATTCTCAAAACTGATACTCTTTAACTGTGTTTGATTTAAAATAGTGTCTTGTCGATGTGCAGACCCGCACTGGGCTTTACGGCATCAATACTCATAGAGTACTGACGAAACATGGAATAGAGCCCCGTGAATGGCTTCTTTAAGATAGCTCGAAGGCACAGGAAACGTCTTTCCCATCCCTCGGCTTTCCTTCATTCTATAATGGGAAACCATAAAAACACCTGCAAAACACAAAAACAGTTAAGAAATCCTGCGGAAATAGGTTTAAACTGCTTCGGATGGTGGGGGAGGAGCGTAGCCGTCGGATGAAGGCAACCAACGGTGGAGATCTGCATAGAAAGGCAAAAAGGATAGCGGGAGAAGAATAAGGAGGAGCAGTTTTGGACCGTCCGATCTGGACACGTGGATGGTCCAGATCTAATCGGAGGGTCTCAATCGGGGGTGGCACAAAAGGGGATGCGATTGAACTTCCAGTGTGATTAAGCGCTAGCCGTTCATTTGCAGATCAGATCGACGGCGGAAAATGAATCGGCGGGTTTTTAAATGGCGGTAGGACTTACGATCGGAGGGAATAAGGGCCGTTGGATAGGCGGGAAATGGACGGCCCAGATTTAATCGGAGGATCGCAATCGGGGAGGCCACAAAACAACATGCGATTTGAAACTTTGCGATTGAGCGCTGGCCGTTGATTTGAGGACCAGATCGACGGCGGGGAAAGAATCGAAGGTATGGACTGCGATTGATTGGAGGGCACATTTGAAGCATTGCGATTGCGATTGGGCGGGGGCTGCGATTAGCGCTCCACCGTCAGATCTCCGCGGAAGATCAATGGTGCGGAACGCATCGCCAGACTTATTGTTATAAATAAATCGCATTGGAGTTTTGACTTTTTACAAAGGATTTGTGCACCCGCCCGACTTTCGATTGCGATTAGCGCTTGGGACCTAAGCGCTTGGTCCTAGCACCGGGGCATGTGCGGGGAAGTGGTTTGAAAGGGGCTAGCGGGAGGGGGCTTATGCCTATATTAAAGTCGGAAGGTGGGTTTTGGCCTTTTTAAATGGAATTTGAAGGCCGAGGAAAGGAACGATAGAGGGGTAAGGGAGGAAAATGGCCAACAAAGGTTAGGGGAAAGATTTTAAAGGGGATTTTGGGGGTTCGGCACAGCTCAACCAAAAGTTTTAAACCATGTCAGGAGGATTTTCACGAATGGAGGGAGAAACTTATGAAAAGTAGGGAAATAATATGGAGAAAAGGGGGAGTAAATGAAGGTTAGTTATGAGTGGGAGAAAGGGAAAAAATGATGGTTTCTTCAGCAGTTTCTTACAGGAAATCAGCAGAATTAATAGGAAAAGTAATGAAGATTTTGGACAGAGGCATGAGGCCTACAAGGAGTCTTCAAGAGCCAACAAATTTTAGTAATGAAAAATTGTTCCTTGAAGGCTCAAAACAGATTTAGCCACCTTTTGGTATAAAAAAATATTATAGGTGGCTAACAGTGGCTCCACTTGGGGATGGTGCCTTCTTGAAGGCATCAATAATTTAGACTTGATTTCTCTGGGACGCTGACTTGTGCCTGATCCATTGGGCTGTCCCTCTTTTGCTGGATGATCTGGTTCTGAAAACATATTCAGCAGCCATGAAAATAATGGATTTTCATCTACAAGCTTTCTACCTACCCAATCCTACTGATCTAACATTTTTTCTTCTTAGAGTGCACTTGGATTGGCAAACTCTCTTACAACATTTTATTCTTTTGAAAGCATAAAAACTAATCTAATTTTACTCCTTATTTCTCCCTGAACTCAGATTAAACAGTTGAGCTCAGATATTTCTCTACCTGATCTACTGTCTGTTGGGGTTAAACAGTCCAACAAACTTTCATTCTCTAAATTCTAAAGCAGAAATTTAAAAACAGCTAAGTCAAGATTAAACTGTTTGACTTGATGTGATCTATGGCATAAAAACAAACTGCACACAGATTATTATTTGCAGAATTTTAACATAAAAAATTGAAGGCTTAAGATCTGAAAGCTTCTTATTATGGCCTTCTCTCTTCTTTTCATAGCTCTGATTTTTATTTTTTCTGTGAGCTATCTCTTCCTTGATATCTGATTCAGATTTTGGGCAAATTAGAACCAGTTTTTCTCTTTTATGACTCAGAAAATAAAACAGTTTTGAGTCATCTCACTTTGGAAACTTTGGTTCAGATTTTGAGTTTGTTTGAACCTTAATTCCTATCCTAATCTATCTACTGATGAGCCAAGATTAAACAGTTTGGCAAATCAAATTCACTACCCTATCAGCAGAAAATTGAAAGCTAATTAGTCAAGATTAGGCTGTTTGACTAACTAGATGTGTGTTTTGTAGGAGTGGCATTTAAGCTTGCACACTTTCAGATTTATTTCTCTTTTTGGCATGGGGCTTTGCCTTTCTTGTTTTCATTTCTGCCCTCTTTTTATTTTTCTTTGTTTTTTTATTTTTTGATTTTTCATAACTTTGAATGCAATGATGGATGAAATGTTTACAATGGAAAAAAGAAAAAATAAGGCTTAAAAACATATCATGAATCAAGAGAAGTAATGCTTGAGCATCCTGCCATTGACAGGACCCCCAAACAAATCTGTTCCATCCAGCTCCTGTAAGAAGAATGCATTGTTTCCAGCAACTGAATGAATAGAGTAAGGGCCAAGCCATAGATTGTCAAATTCACCATGCTTTCCCTTATCTTCTCTCTTTGAATCCCACTTCAAAACTTTGTCCCCAATCTTGAAATTGCTGGCCTTTGTTCTTCTGTCAAAAAGCTTCTTAATGCTTTCCTGTTTCTGCAATGTTTTGGTGTACACTTCCTCTCTGATTTGCTGAAGATGAATGGTCTGATTTATTCTTCTGATCATGTCATTATCCTCAGTCTGCAACTCTTGAATTAACTTCATAACTGGTACACCCAGGCTGTCAGGAAAAATTGCATCTGTACCATATACAAGCTAGAAAGGTGACATACCAATGGATTTCTTCAAAGTTAATCTATCAGCCCAAAGTGCATGGATCAGCTTTGTGTGCCAAGACTTCTTGTTGTCTTCCAACAGTTTCTTTATTATGTTCACTAAGCTTTTGTTGGAAGACTCTGCGAGTCCATTACCCTGAGGATAATAGGCTGTGGAGTGTCCCAATGTTATCTGGTACTTGTGACAGAATTCCACCATTTTCTTGCTTCTAAATGCTGTTGCATTATCCGTGATGATCTTGGTAGGGCAGCCAAATCTGGAAAGGATATTGGTTTCTATGAACTTGATAATAACTGAATCATTGGCTTGCCTACAAGGAATGGCTTCTATCCATTTAGTGAAATAGTCTGTGGCAGTAAGGATCCATCTATGCTGGGCAGAAGATGAGGGATGGATTTCACCTATGAAGTCAAGTCCCCATTGTTGAAAAGGAGCTTCAACAGTGATTGGATGCAGAGGAAGGGGTAATAATTTTCTCTTGCCCTCAAACAATTGGCATTTATGGCAAGTAGTTGTCATTTTTTGAACATCAGGAAAAAGGGTGGGCCAAAAGAAACCAGCCCTCAAAATTTTGTTGGCTGTTGACTTCCAATACAAATGGCCTCCACACTCTCCTTCATGAAATTCCTGCTTAATCTTCTCTGCATCAAACTCAGGCAAACATTTAAGCAATATACCACTAGCATTTTTCCAATAAAGACACCTATCTACAATGTAATAGTTTACTGCTTTCAGCTTTAAGAACCTTGCCTTCGTTTTCGATAAACCAGGAGGCGTGTTTAAATTAAGCAAAACATAAACGATATCAGCATACCAAGGAGAATTCAGAAAATGGTTTTCAATAATGGGAGTTGAGAATTCTTCTTGGTTGTCGAAAGCATTAATCACATTAATATCAAGAACTTCAAAATTGGATTCAGCCATTAATCTAGCTAGACCTTGGCCTTTGATGAGTTTAGTGGGTTTTATCTCTAAATCATATTCGAGAATAACAGCAATCCACTTACCTCTCTTACCATATGGGTCCTGTGTTAGAATATCTTTTACAACTGAATTTGGGACAAAGGAAATGATGTGTGAGTGAAGGATGTATACTCTGAAGTCTTTTAATGCTTTAACCAAAGAAAAAGCTTGCTTTTCCATAATATTATACTTCAAAGGGGCATCCCTCAATGCATTGCTAAAGAATGCAATAGGCTGCTCTTGTCCTTGTGGATTTTTCTATAAAAGGACAGCAGCAATGGTATGTTCTGATGCAAATGAGAAGATATAAAAATCTTTTGAAAAATCAGGGCTTATGAGAACCGGTGTTTTGGTTAATGCTTGTTTCACCAGCTCAAAGGATGTCTTTTCTTCCAAGGTCCATTTTATCCCTTGTTCCTTCTTCAACATGTTTGTGATATTTCTAAGGAACTCTGCCAAATTAGGGATGAACCTTCTTAAAAAGTTAATCTTTCCAATGAAAGACTGCAACTCTTTGATATTTCGAGGATGAGAGATTTGCAATATAGCCTCAATCCTCTTTGGATCTATCTTTATACCCTCTTCTGAAATAATGTGTCCAAGAAGCTTACCTTCTTGGAGACCAAATAGTGTCTTCTTAGGGTTTAAAGATATTCCAAACCTTTTGCACTTCTCGAAAACTTTTCTCAAATTTTCTAAATGTTCTTCATCTGTTTTTGAAAACACAGTGACATCATCTAGATAGATAATGATGAAGAAACCCAATTCTTCCGAGAATGCTATGTCCATGGCTCTCTGAAAGGTTGCTCCAGCGTTCATTAGACCAAAAGGCATCTTTACATACATGAAAGTGCCCCATGGAGTAGTGAAATCTGTCTTTAATTGATCAGCAGGGTGAACTAAAATCTGATTATACCCTGAATAGCCATCAAGCAACGAAATCCTTTTAGACCCCACCACCCTTTGTAAAATGTGATCCATTTTTGGTAAAGGGTAGTTGTATTTTAACGAAGCTTTGTTTAAGTCTCTAAAGTCTATACAAAGCCTGATTTCTCCAGTCTTCTTCCTAACGGACACCAGAATAGATACCCACTCAGAATATCTAATAGGGACAATAATGCCAGCATTGTGCATCTTCATGATTTCCTTTTTAACCAATGGCAACTGGACAGGGTTTATTCTGCGCAGTTTCTGTTTGAATGGTTTTTGGTTTTCTTTAAGAGGGATTTTGTGCTGTATTATTTCAGTGTCATAGGATTTGAGATCTTCGTAACTCCAAGCAAAAACATCGGAAAATTCTTTGAACAGCTCTAAGTATTTGAGTTTAATGTGAGCTGGCAAAGTTTTGGACAGCTTGATCATTTTCGGTTTTTCCTCACTGCCTATATTGCACTCCTCTACTTCAGTCTCTACAGGTTCCAGTTTTGGTTTATTGGCCACATCGTTAAAATCGAACAACTCCTCTAAAGGCGTTAGACCACTTGGCAAATTTTCATCTTTAGAATGCAGAGTTTGTAATTCTTCCGTTTCTAACTCTGCACTTAATTCTGTTTTGCTCCTAAGTTTTCTAGACAATAGGTTAATATTGGCAGGTTGAGGAGACGATTCTTCTTCACCAAGAAATTTTTCTTCACTGCAGTCTGTATCATAATCTGAATCTGAACTATGCAGTTCGAACTCATTTCTGAATTGCATGAAGTCTTCTATTTGTTTGTCATTGTCAAACACTTGCCAATATTTTTTGTTATCAGGCACTGCCGGTCTAAATTTTATCGGAGTTGTGTTGTCTCCAGTCTCATATGGCGTTAGACATGTTCTGGCCGCAAAAGCTAAATTGTGGGCCGTAATGTTGTTTTTCCTTGGGATGAAACTCAGGTTTGACTCCTCAAATGTTGTCAACAGATCCATGACATCATTCCGATAGGCTCTAAGTCTGGGATGATTCGCATTATACTCCCCATTGACTTGCCTAATGATTAACTCGGAATCCCCGTACACATTAATTCTTCTGGCTCCTAATTTCTTCAAGAGATGCAAGCCTAAGAGAAGGGATTCATATTCTGCTATGTTGTTGGAACACTGAAAGTTTAATTTGCATGAGATGCATTATGTGTGGTTGTTTTCAGTGTTAATGATCCAAACCCCTGCACCAGCATTATTTCTAGTGCATGACCCATCAAAATACATACTCCATAAAGGACTGTCTTTGGTTTCGTCTATTTGGAAATTGTCCTTTTTAACTATGGTGCCTTCTGATTGTTCATGGTTAGCAGCACCCAATTGAATTTGTTTTGACTCCTCAAATTCTTCAATAGATTGAGGGATGATGCCATAAACGTTAGGGGTATTTTCTGGGTTGTTAAGTCCTAAAAACAATGGACTCATAACCGGTAAATCAAGACCTATGCTTTGTTTACTAATGTTTTCACATGTGGCAAACTGTTTGGACACTTCTGCGTTATTATACTCTTCTTCCCTGTCAGCCTTTAATTATGTTAAAGTGACTTGTTCACTAGGAGTTTCATTGTTAAACATGATAAAAGAATCAAGGCCTGTATTGACAGAATATATAGGAGAGTTTCGTGGTCTGTCTTGACTTGTAACCGTGTATTGCATATGAGACTCCGTGTAAAGTCTTCTGGTCTGATTGAAAACCGGGATGGTCGCATATGTCATGTCCATCTGCATAGTCCCCTGTAACTTAGCTCCCCGGGATCTTGATAATAACATTCCATACTTTGGGGGAACATCAGCCACGACAATGTCCATGAGTAAACATTTGGCTGGAATCTGGGCTAGGTTAACACAGAGGTCTTTGATCAATCCTAGACATTTTACTCTATTTGAGTCAAAGGAGTATAGGTCTTTGTAGGGTCTGGTGATTTCTAAACCGAGGCTCTCCATCACAGCTTTAGGCATTAAATTATGAGAAGCCCCGAAATCATGCATAGCGTTGTGTAGAATTTTGTCATGAATGTTCAAACTCACATAAAAGGGAGGGACTGGTCCTTCTTGAAACTTCCCTTCAATCTTAGGGCCAAAAATCAACTCTGGTAGGTTGTCACTAAGGTTAACTGTATCTCCATTTTCCTCTATATTTAAAGCCTTCAAAATTTGGTTCCTATATACATGTTGGGCAGCTAACTCAGTTAATGGAACAGAGATTTTGATCTTTAATATTTCCTGTTCAAGGCTGAAAAGGGTTTGATTCTTTGAAGCACTTGTTTCAACCTTATTAGCTGTCACTCTATCAACAATTACAGCTTGCTGATTTGTTTTACTTGACACAACTGTTGTAGAAGGAGTACTAGCTGAAGCGTTAGTACTGCTGATGTCTTCACTCTGTTTTTCAGAATTTTGAGTGTTTTTCTCCTTATCCTTATCATAATTAACAGCCACTGTTTTGTCTTTTTGTTTGGTTGTTTTGGGTTTAGCTACGGTGCTGCTTTGAGAGGATTTGTCAGAGGTTTTGGTGTTGGGGGTTTGTTGACTGGTCTTACTTCTAAGGTCATATTCTCTTTGAGGTTCTATGACGATATTTTCCATGTCCTGATAATAATTTCCATTATCATCTCTTTTGTCGTCGTAAGGTGTGTAAAGACCCTGTTTTTTATCATAATGAACCTCAAAGTCATCATCCTCTTCCCCAAACATGTTGATATCGTCTCCCCCTGTTATGTATTTTGTTTCTTCAACCTCACTTACATAGTTTTGATGAAAGGGAGGAGTGATCTGTTGATCATCATCCCTGGGTCTGTTTGGAGGTTGGTTCCTTCTAACATTCTGATTTTGGTTCCTATTTTGAGGAGCAGTTTGATTTTGATTTGCTTGTGCTCTCTTAATTAGGCTCATCTCTTTCATCATTTCTTCCATCATTCTCTCTATCTTTGAGCTTGAAGTGGAAGGGGTTGATTCCTCTCTAAAAGATACTCTCTTCTCGCTCTTCATTCTTGCTCTTTTCTCCATCAAGTTTACTTCCACAGAAAGAGCACCCCTCTGCATGTCTTCAAGGGTTGAAAAAATTCTTTCTCTAAGTGAATATGTCATGTATGGATCAAACCCTTCAGGAAATTTGTTTAAAGCTGAGCCCTGAGGAGGTTTTAGTTCGGGGGAAAGTGCATTATAGACGTTGTTAAATCTGGTACAATAAGATTGTACACTTTCCCCAGGGTTCCTATGGAGATTGTTATAGTCGGCAAGGACTTGGAGAGGATTCTTTCTCACTTCCCACTTATTTAAGAATGTCTGATGGAAGCCTTGGAGGTCATTTATACTACGGGGGGCTAAACCTTTTAACCATTTTCTTACTTCTCCCCCTAAGCTCTGAGCAAACAGTCTGAGCTTGATAGAATCATCATCAATTTCATTTCGATCAAAATAGTCATTCATCTTATCCACATGTTGTGATGCATTTGTAGCATTATTAGCATCATATAATGGAATTTTGGACTGATAGTCCGGTGGAAGATTGACTAGTGGTATATTAAGGGCTAAGGGAGCATACCATGTTGCCATGGCAAGAGGTGGAGGTGGATTTATAGAAGGGAAAGTGGGCTGAGGTGAAGTGGTTTGAACAGTGGATGTAGGGTGAGTAGAAGTGGATGGACCAGGAGTAGACTGTTGAGATGATCTTGGATGGGAAACACCTAAATTGTGAAGGAAATGTAAATCAGGAGGTGTCGTTTCCCTGCTACCAGGATGTTCACTTGTTTCAGGAGATGAAAGTGAAGATTCAAAGTCTAACTGGATTATATCATCAAATGACCTAGTCCTAAATGGGTTCACTAAGTCGGTTTGTGATTGTTGCAGAGCTGAAAGATTTTCAGGGACTGAATTAGCTCTCAAGGGTGATCTGAAAACAGTTAATAATTTAACCTTAGGAGACTTCCAAAGGATACTTTTTGGATTATCAACTATCTCAGGTGGGTTAGGGTCTGGGTGGGCTCTAGTGTGAATCTTTTTAGAAGCCACTATGCTATGTTGTTTAGACCTAAAACAAGAAAAGTTCAACCAGATATGACAATCTTGGAGAGGTTAACCAATTTGTTTTTACAATTTTAAATCCCACAGTCCTCTAACTGAGTTTGAATGATTTTATAATGATAAGGGTTCTTCCCAGTGGAGTCTTAAGGTCTGCTAGGATTATGGAGTCGCCAAGTGGAAATTTTTAGCTCCTTTCAGAGGTAAAAGGTTTTATGGTCCACCACCATGTTTATTTAATTCCAATCTGAAATATTTTTTTAGGTTTTTCTAAATCATTTTTCAGTTTTATGGTTGTTAAGAATATCCTAACTTTGTTTCAAAACTTAGCTACGGTTATGAAACAAAGACAGTGTATCTTTATGGCTAAGATAGCTGATTTTCCAAGGTTAGATAAAAAACTTAAAAGAATCCTAGGGTTGACCTAGTTTGTCACTGATTCAATTGAGCTTCATCTTAATTACCATTTCTTGATAGTGCTTGAAAAGGCTGCTTTTGACTCACAAGATGTTATGAAGATTCTGGGTTCGATCCCCAGTGGAGTCGCCAGAAATGTTAGGTCTCTGTAATTTATTAGCAAGATTGGGAGAGTCCAATCACAGAGTTAACATCATTTCAACCAACTTTGGGAAGAGTCCAATCACAGAGTTAACATCATTTCAACCAACTTTGGGATTCTAGGATCTAGCCCTCCTGAATCCGGAGAGGGATCTCTCCAATATGTACAAAGATGGATATTGTCTTTGAAGTTTAAAGTGATGATATTAGGCTAGTTATGAGGTCAAGGGTTTTGTTTTGTTTTGTTTTGGATGGTTGAGCATAAAATGTTACTTGAGGGGAAAGTCCTAAGTGCAAAAAGTTTCAAAAGTGAGAAGTTGCAAGCAAATAGAACAGATTCGGCAAATAGATAGATATAACGCTGGTTTTTAGTCCATTGGGCTATGGAGTCATATCTGGGCTTTAATTGAACAACAACATCAAGTGTGATCCAAGGGGCAAGTCATCTATGTCTAAGGATTTCTTTAAGTTTTGATTTATGGAATGGAGTGATACACTAAGAAGGGGAATTAAACAGATGCAGAACGAAGGGCAGCCTAGGATCTGATAAGTACTTTTAAACCAGTCAGCCTTTGGCAAACACTTAAGGAGGACACGAAAGCAGACTAGGATTTGGTAAGTGCTTTTAAACCAACCAGCCTTTGACACACTTCCAATAGAAAACATACAAAACAAGGGGAAACACAAAGATAACACAGAATGGTCTAAGATCTAGCAAATGCTTCTAAACTAGCCAGCTTTTAACACATTCCAAGGGAAACAATCTGTTAGTTATGCAGACAAGTCTGGGACCAAGGCTAACCATATCTTCCTTCAGTTCATCATCACATAACATATACTGAAAGTAACGTTCAGAAATAATATTCAGCTAGGACGATAAAATGAGGGAACGCCAACATTCTCATGCCTAAACTGAATTAAGTCATTCCTGAATAACACAGATTGGAAGAAAACATTCAAATAAAGATTTCTCAGCCAGAGAAGGTTACTGATATACAGCAGGTCCTAACCCTGTTTAAACTGTTCTTTACAGTGGAAAATGAAACAACATGAAAACAGAAATAAACAACAAGTTACAAATGAGAATAACATCACCGTCAATATAGATCAGGATCCCATGAAACAACTTTTATATTGATTTCAAACCAGCTACAAACTTCAAGTCCAATGTTTCAGTTCAGCAATCATCTTCCTTGCTCATTCAAACTCTGAAACACTTCCAGCAACAAGAGCTTCATGTCAAAGAATACTATGTACAACAGAAGTCTCAAGCTCAAGTGTATTTCAAAAATTCCCAACCAACAATTCTCATCTTCTCCCAGCATTAGAAGAATGATATGATCTAGAAAACATTCCCCAGGATAATTAACACAGTTCAAGACTTTCCTCGCCTTTCGATAAGGCTCAGAGAAATTTGGGATCATCGTATTAATCTTTTACATTTATGATTTAAAACTCAAGTGAGTTTTATTTGGACTTTGAGGCCCGAGGCCGTGTGAAATAATCACAGACAAGCTGCTGCACCGGGCCCTCGTGGCGACCAACCCCCCGCCAACTTGTAGATATTTTTGCTAACACCGCGCCCGTTTGAAAGGTTTGAGGCAACAGGGGGCTCTTTGTAGTAGCTGAGGAATCAATTTGCCTCAGTTGAAGCGGTGGAAACCTTTCTGTCATCAAAACATTTATGATTTTCTTTTTAAACTGTGTTTTAGATTGGGGATTAAGCTTTTGATGACGGTCTTAGCCGTAATCCCCAAAAAACCGCCTTCAATCTTTATCTGCTGTGCTCTGTCTTCAAACTGATACTCTTTAACTGTTTTTGAATTAAAACAGTGTCTTGTTGATGTGCAGGCCGCACTGGGCTTTTAAAGGCATCAATGTCCATGAAGCATTGAGAAAACAATGAAGCGAAAACCCGCAGATGGTTCTCTTTAACAACTCGAAGGCGCAGGAAACGTCTTTCCCAAGCCTCGGCTTTCTTTCATTAAACAATGGAAAACCATTAGAACGCCTGCAAAACACAAGAATAGCTAAGAAATCCTGCGGAAAAAGGTTAAACTGCTTCAGATGGCGGGGAAGGAGTGAAGCCGTCGGATGAAGGCAACCAACGGTGGAGATCTGCGTAGAAAGGCGAAAAGGATAGCGGGAGAAGAATAAGGAGGAGCAGTTTTGGACCGTCCGATCTGGACACGTGGACGGTCCGGATCTAATCGGCGGATCTCAATCGGGGAGGTTACAAAACAACATGCGATTGAGCCCCTTGCGATTGAGCGCTGGTCGTTGATCTGAGGACCAGATCGACGGCAGGGAATGAATCGGAGGGATTGGCAAGGGTGTGCGATGGCCATCGGATTGCGAAACAGATGGACGGCTGCGATGGAATCGGAGGATCGCAATCGGGAGTGAGACGAGAAGGCTTGTGACAGGCCGTTGATCTGAGAACAAGATCGACGGTCGGGATTTAATCGGGGGTCGGCAATCGGAGGTTGCAGAGATGGGCATGCGATTGCGCAATGAGAAAAGTTGCGATGCGATTGTGCGCGGACCGTTGGATCGAAGAACTAGATCAACGGTCAGGATTGCTTCGACCTACGTACCGGCGTAAAACCCTTTACACACATGAAAACCAAAGTTTTGCAATAGTCATAAGTTATAAAGGATCAGGCGGAAAATATATATATAAGTAAAGAAAAAGGCGCCCGATTGCAGGGCCGGTGGTTTTATGGAATGCAATATGCCCGGGAGTATAGAAACAAGAGCCAATCGCAATCGGGCCGTTGAGCCTGGTCTTTCCGATCAACCCATTTGTATTGTTTCCGATTGCGATTGCGCAATCGGCTCTTTTCAATCAACCCATTTATATTCAGCACGTGGTTTTAAGTTTTAACTTAGAACTTTCGGAAAGTGGGTTTTTTGGGTTTTACAAAGGAAAATAAGTTTTGTAAAGGTTCAAAGTCATGCACCCGTTGGATATTTGCGATTAGCGCCGAAAGTCTTGGCGTTTGGTTTAACACATGGGCATGTGAGGGGAAGTGGTTTAGGACTTAGCCCAAGGGGCTTAGGTCCATAGCAATGAAACTCTGTTTTTTATGAAAAATTTCAAGGTTTTAATGGATTTGGGGGTTCCGAAATAGTTAAAATAGTGAGTTTTTAACTATGAAAGGGGAAAATTTCATAAATGGAAAGAAGAGGACTTATGAAAACAAGGTAGTTTTGATGGAGAAAAAGGGGAGCAGATGAAGGGTTTTGAGAAGAGGAGAAATGGCGATCTTTCAGCAGTCTTTCAGTTGGAGTCAGTAGAAATTCCTGAGTATAAAAAATGGGACAACAAATGAGGATTTTGGACAGAGGCATGAGGCCTTAAAGAGACTTCAAGAGCCAACAATTTTTTAGTGATAAAATTTGTTCCTTGGAGGCTCAAAAAAGATCTTAGCCACCTTTTGGTATAACAAAAATATTATAGGTGGCTAACAGGCCTT